>CM070770.1:129220654-129380654 GCA_036346955.1 Dipus sagitta
GCTTGCTTGATTGACATCAGAGGTCTTTGCTTCCATCACTTCCAAATATCCTTGGCTAGGAAGAACCTGCTGTCTCTTCAATAGTCCAGGTCAGGTATGCCTCCACAGCAGGGTTCTGTGAGTGGCGATGATGGAGGTAGATCAATTAAAAGTATTTAGCCTCACTGTCCCCACAAGAAAGGAAGTGTTGCAGAGCAAAGTGATCACCAGAAAAGGTGTCACTAAGCTACCCCAGTGACAAAAATCTCTCGCAAGTATAATAAAACTCATCCACGAAATTTGCAATAGTACACAATGATGACACACGCCATTGGACTTGGAAGAACTTAGCCAGATTTCCTACCAGCAGTCTCTTTTTGGGTCCAGAATCTAATCCAGGATCCCATGTGTGATTTTGTTGCCATGCCTCCCTCAGCTCCTCTAACCTGTCCCATTTGGGAAGAATGGCTTAGACACTTATTTTGTAGAATGCCCCTTGCTGGCTTTGGCAGATGTTGTCTTATAGTTAGAGGGGCTCACAAAGTTTGGCCAGAATGGCCTTTTCAATCCCTGGTGCCAGGGTGTCCATGGTGTGGACATTTCTCATTGCTAGAGAGGTGCTAACCTTGATGATTTGGCTAAGGTAACATACTAGGTTGAATAGAGGATCCCCAGAATAATAACATCCATATCTCAATCCCCAGAAATTGCAGATGTTATCTGATCTGGAATACAGAACACTGGAGATATAGTTAACAACCTAGCTGAGAGAGAGCATCAAGGTGTGTCTTCAACTCAGTGACAAATGTGCTTCTGAGAGAACACATACAGGAGTTAACCAGCCTCAAGCTTCAGAACATTCGGGAGCTGCTGGGAGGTAGAAGTAAGTACCAATTCTTCCTTTGAGCCCTTGTAGGAAGTGCTCTTTGGTTTTCACCATTATTTCTGACTCTTGGAATCTGTAACTGAGTGAATGAATTTACATTGTCTTTAACCCCTCACTTTGTGACAGTTTGTCAAGGCAGCATTAGGAAACAAATACAATTTATATCAACTAAATTTCTCCATGGAAAAGTCACTATTTTTCTTTTATAATTCATAAATATCCAGTTACAGTGGTACTTTGAAATTCTGCAAATGCCTTTTCCCTCCACAACATACCATCATTTGTTTAAGCACACATGGTAGATCTTGTCAGCAGTAATTATTACAGTAGTGATTGCCTAATAGTAGTTTTCTGTTCCCTTCTTTCCTTCTACATTTATTAACTGGAAATTCTACTGTAAAGAACTATCCCTTCCACTGTACTTATTTAGGTTGTTGATTACTTCTAACAGTATTTTAAAAAATCAATATTCTTAATAACTATTACCCAACTTAATTCACAGGATATTTTACAGGAAAAATTAAAGACAAAAGAAAAAAGAAAGAATCTCACTGAGCACCTGCAATGCTAAGATACTTTATGAACCTTTATTATTTATTATGTCTAGTCTCATGAAGGGAGTCCCCATGGTCTTGTTTACAATGGAGAAGAAAGTATTAGAGGAGTTAATACTATACCTAAGGTGAAACAGTGATAAGGGAAGAGCTGTAAATTGAATCCACATCTCTCTCTCTCTCTTTCTCTGTTCCCACATTATATTCATCATACCAAGCTGTCTTTTAAGCACAGCAGAGAAGGGTAAAAGGTGGGAATTAATTGAAAGATGAATTGGAAGCTACAAGATACATCACAACCTACTTTTACTGTGGGATGACTCAAGACAGGGATGGAAAGGAGCAAATACTGTGAATGCCTCAACAGGAACACGTACCCCATTATTTTTGTGTTGTTGCAATATTAAACAATAGTTTCAGGCTCTTGAAAGAGAACAAAATTTAGAAGAATGAACCTGGTACCAGCACAAGGGTGAAGGAGATAGACACAGAGAATGCTCAACTTCTACTAAACCAGATATCCAGAGACACAGAGGCTCCCAAGACTTCATCACTGAAATAGACCTAAAACGAACCCAATGTGGCTCAGGGAAATTCACTGAAGAGGGGGCAGAAAGATTGTTAGAGCAACATGTTGGGTCATTTTGCACAGAGACATTGCCTCTTCCTCATAACTGATGGCTCACGTCACAATGCACGACCCACTTTCGCCAATGAGGAGGGTTCCTGTGGAGAGGGGAAGACAGAGAGGGGGCTAATGATGGTACCAATATGGCTGTATACACACCGTGTACATAACTAATAATAACAAATAAATAAAATTAGTAGAGGCTGGAGTGGAACAGGTTGGGAACTAAATGAACAGTCCCCTGACCCTTCTGCTGTCATCCCCTCCCCACACTACTCTTCTACATGGACATTTCCTTCTCCTCTCTCCTCCCTGAATTTCCCAGATGCCCAACTCATTTTCCTCTCTGCTTCCCTTTTCAGATCTTTAGTACTTGTAGCAGACAGCTTCAGGTTCACTGAGATGAACTTCCAGACCAGGCACAGTTATGGAGGAAGGGATATTTATTGAAGCTTACAGATCCAGGGGAAGTTCCATAATGGCAGAAGAAACTGGCCTGCTTTCACAGGTGCAAGCAGAGAGAGACACAAGCTAAAAGCCACACAGCACAGCACACTTCAGGAACTCCTGCTAGGCACACTTTGCATGTCTTTAGACTGAAACCTGAAACCCACCACCACACCTTAAGATCCACACAATGGCACTGACTCCAGCCAGGTGGCTGCAGATGCAAACTACAAACAAACAACTGAATATATTGGGGGCCATCTATTCCATTCAAACTACCACATTCCCCCCTGGCCCCCAATAGATTTATAACCATCACACATTGTAAATTGTACTCAGTTCAGTTTCAAAGTTCCCCACAGTCTTGACCAATTTAAGATATTAAGACCTGTTAAATCAAACAAGTTAAACATTTCTAACATATAAAGGCACAGAGTAAACATTTTCAACTAGTATAAGGCATAGCAAGGAGAGACTGAAACAATGCAAACTCAGCCACCATCAAACACACATCAAAATGCTGCAGTTCAAGTACAACCAAAGGCTGACAGTCTCCAGATTTTCCAAATTCCGTCCCTCCAGCTGGGCAGAGTAGCCAGGGAACACTTCCATCTCAGGCCAACAGTGTGCTCTATGGTAGCACTTGCATAGTCCTGGTATATCGAAAACATCTTGAGGTCTTCATACAAACCACAGTCCATCTTCCAAAGGCTCTTTCAGCCTATCAGGGCATCATGCCCTGCCTCATGCCACATCTCAGCAGCAGCTCCTGGAAGCATGTGCAATTCACGACCACTCCTCACAATTTTCATGCTTCTGAAACCAATACCAGCTGTGTAGGACACAGCCATATTCTTAATTCACAGATGAAATAAATCCTAACCTTGAAAAGCAGGTTCCTTCTCCAGTCAACTCTTTCCAAAAGTGTTTGCATTTCTATGATAGTCCTTCCTCAGGGATCCTTTCCATTGTTTTAATATAAAGCAGTTGGACCATCTTCCTTAAGATTGCTAATGTGTTTGACAATAGCAGGTTCAGTAACCTAAAACCAGTCTCTGTGCCTGTAATTTTAACTTGTATGAGGTTTTCCAGCTTAAAATCTTAAATCTCTCAGTCCAATATCTTTAGCCAAGCACATCAGTCCATTACAAATTTAACCTTGATCAAACTCTCTGGGCCTGGGCAGCAGGACACAGCCAGCCCTTATGCCAGTAGCCCAGTTCCAACAAAGTCCTCTGCAGTCTTTCCTTCCTCTTAGAAAGCTCATAAGCCAAGCCTTGAAGGTCAATGCTGCCTGCACTTAGCATTCTCAGACTCTCATCAGAATAGTCCATAAAACTTGGCTTACCATTCCAGAAGACATCTTCAGTTGCAAGCACCAAGTCCATGCCTATTCCTCCAAAACAAAGGTTCCAAAAGATGAACATCCACATGGTCATGTTCATCTCAGTCCACTCCTCAGTACCAAGTTCTGTAGCAGACAGCTTCAGGTTCACTGAGATGAACTTCCAGACCAGGCACAGTTATGGAGGAAGGGATTTATTGAAGCTTACATATCCAGGGGAAGTTCCATAATGGCAGAAGAAACTGGCCTGCCTTCACAGGCCCAAGCAGAGAGAGAGAGACACACACACAAGCTAAAAGCCACACAGCACAGCACACTTCAGGAACTCCTGCTAGGCACACTTTGCATATCTTTAGATTGAAACTCGAAACCCACCACCACACCTTAAGATCCACACAATGGCACTGACTCCAGCCAGGTGGCTGCAGATGCAAACTACAAACAAACAACTGAATATATTGGGGGCCATCTATTCTATTCAAACCACCACAGTACTCGAGGTTGAGTCATGTCCTTTCCCCATCTTTTCCATGTGCCTCCTTTGTCTCCCTTGACTCCCCTTGTCCTCCATTCACTCTGATGTCCTGTCCTGGCCTGTTTACCCCACACTACTCTTACTTGGGCCTGAGATCTATATGCCATGCTTTCCAGACTCCATTTCTCTCTTTTTCTACTAACTGATCTCTGCATTAGTCTTATCTGGTGGGTTTTATTTCATGCTCTTCTCCTAAATCTGCTTCTCTCCTAAATCTTTTGCTTGTTTCTGCCAATTTCCCTTCACTTTCCTGCTTTTTTTCTTTTCTTTTTTTCTTTGTTAGTTAGTTTTGTATTCAGCAAATACAGTCAGTTTGGTACCATTATTAGGCTCATCCGTGACCTACCTCCTCCCCTTGGCCCCTCCTTGTTGAGGTATATTGTGTCACTCTATTTGGTTCCTTTCTCTCTTAGCTTCTTTTTACTGTTCTATGTCTCTGATAGTTTCTATTCACCCAGTATAAAATAGATTCTCAATAAATACTTACAGATGCCTAATTTTCTTGTCTGGGTTTCTCTCTACTCCTTCCATTTACATAATACAGAAATGTTTGCTACACACACTTTCATCCTGCATTCTGCTTTGACCAGAAGGTCCAGAGGAGCTTCCTGACAGGCTCTTTCCCAAGAAGCCTCTTGTTCTATAAGACAACTTTGTGATCTCTACAATTTCATCTGACCTATGGAGTAGGGAAGGTGAACACCTGCTCTCTGTCCTGTAAAATGAGAGTGGGTATGTTCTATTGCTGCTTGTCATTGTCCTGTAAAGAACCCCTGTAAAAGATTGCTTTCTCTGCCTCCAGCTCTATGCTTGGTCATGTGATGCCTTTTGGCCCACAGAGTGTGAAAGAACCCACATCTGAGCATCAGAAACATTTCTATGTTTTCTTAGATTTCTGTCAGATGCCCTCATGGTTCCCTCTGTCATGTAAACAAAATGTCTCCAATTAGAGCGTCTCTTCAGTCAGAGCCAAAGTTCCAGAATTTCAGGACCTGGAGAGCTAAGCCACAGCCCCTGCAGCTGAGCACACTTCATGTGTGGGACATAAAGTGGACAGTCCCTAAAATTGTGGGGTCACCGGATTGTAGAATATAAACTGGCTAATCTTAGAAAGTGGGATACTGTGGAGTCTAAGGAACTTTTAAGTACAACATCCCAGTTATCATTTGTAGTTCTTTATCTTTGGTGAAATTCTTACTTAATGCTTTCATCTACATTATTTCAATTTAACATTCTAATTTTATTTTTATTTACATTTTGTAAATGACCAAATGAAAAAATTAGTTAAAATGATTTTCTCATCCCTCTATATTTGGCATAATGTAAACTAATGCCACTCTTCCTGATACCATATCCTACACTTGTTCTACTGCCTTATGGTATGACCCTAAATGTGGATGAAATAAGCCATGTTTCTTCAAAAAAAAAAAAAAAAAAGCTGTGTTTTATGCTCCCCTTTCCCCATTAGCCTATATAGATCTCAGGCAGGTTTTTAGTGAATCTGTATTATTGAACTAAGTCAAAACTAAGCAACAAGGTACACAGCACTTAAAGTTTCTAAAGTGTGTGTGTGTGTGTGCTTATGATTTAGAAATATTACTTTCCTGAAAAAAGTAAATAATTAATGGGATTCATGGATATGGCCCACTTAGTTAAATAAAGGATGTATCAAACTTCATAATATACTGGTGATCTTGATTTACAGACAGAGCTGAGGAGACATCTCAGTGGTTAAAGGTACTTGATTTCAAAGCCTGGGTTTGATTTCCCCACAGCCAAATGCACAGTGTTTCATGAGTCTGGAGTTTATTTGCAGGGGCACAGAGGCACTAGACCATGGCATGACCATTCTCTCTGTGCTTTCAAATATATATATATATATATATACATATATATATATATATATATATATATATATATATATATATATGCAGATAATTTGTACAGCAAGATAGACACCCAAGCAGGTTAAATTTCACATAAGGATTGATGTTATGGTGTTAAAGTGCCACAAGCCAAAGAATTATCAGAAGCCAGGAAAAAGGATAGCATCCAGTCTTCCCCAGCTGCTTCAAGTAAGTATGGTATTGCTGACACCAACATCCCTGTGTTTTTGCTTCTGGAACTTTGAGACAAGACATTTTTGTTGTTTATAGCATTGTCTGTGGTGTTGTATTTGGTATCTTTAGTGTGGCAATATATTTATAAATGGCAGAGTGAGAATTTATACAAAATCAGTGCAATATGCCATGTTCTCTCTATCATATGTAGAGAAAATAGAGATGAGGGGAAAACATGCACTACATTGTCATTGCTAATTCAGAATCCATACCTTGACATGCAATGCAGGTGTAGTTCTTACAAGTCATGACATCCGCTGTGCCTATGTTGCATCGGAAGTATAATACAAGGGTTAAAACTACCTAATGAATTGCAATGACTATGAGAAGTCAAATAGGTTCCATGGGTATCACTAGCACATCTCCCAAATGTCTCTAGTGAGCACATTCATTTTAAGATACTTTGCTGTCTTGATCCTTTTCCCATAGCTTTCCTACTCAATTGTTTATTTTAACATGTGTTCTCCAAAAGTAAACAGAGTATTTCAGGTCTCACCAAGAACCTGTAAGCTACTCATTCAGAAAAGTAGGCCTTTATTAACACAACTTCAAGTACACTATGACTTTCAGCAGGCAGATGTCATAGTTGACTCATATTGAACTATGGTTGCTTTCTTGAAGGCTTCAGTTTTGTTTGTTCTTTTTAGCAGGTGCATTTGTCATTGTTAGATTCAATTGATAGGTAAACCATTATATGATTAATTAACAGAATTAATGAGTGAAGAAATGAATGATTTGCTGTGAATGAATAAATGTACTGATTGGGGAAATGACTTAAAGCTATCTTTCACTGAAAGCTTTAATAAGTAATTTGTCAATATCACACATATTCTTCAAATGATGTTTCTGATTGAGACTTGTGATAATAATTTCTTAGATTTATTGGGCATGTTATCACCCTCAAAGTATTCTTCTAATTATCACTACAGCATAGAATCATAGATCTTAAAAATTTGAAAGAACTGTAGTAGTCATCTGTTATTTCTCTCAGAATCCCAGGGAATGGAACCCTGACTGATCCACTACACTGCTGGAAAGTTTCAAGATAAGGAAGATCTTTCCTTCCATGGATGGAAATGCTGGTCTTTCATAGGATTCTCTCACAGGGCCTATGAGGACACATCTGCAACATTTTCTGTGGAACATTATTTCTGGAAGAAAAATGCCCTCAGAAGTCTTTTCTTCTACATCAAATGAAACATTTTCTTTCATCCCCCTTCTAAAAACATTTTGTTACAGAAAGACCAAAGATTTTATGAAAAGAAAAATCCATGATAAAAGATATTGATCTTAAGCAGGTTCTTTAATAACTTTTGTTGAAATCTTTAAGACAAGAGAGGCCATATCAAAATGAAATGATTGTTGTTTAAAGGGGCAGGGAATGTAGTTATATGACTAACTCTGTGAATCATAAGTAATAGAACCTTGAAAGAACCTTTAATGATTACACAATTAAATATATCTCCATGGCAATTTAGATACAGTGCCCCTCTCCCATAGACTCACGATTTTGTTTGAACAGTTGGTCCCCAGCAAAGCGGCATTATTTGGAATAGTTGTGAAGCCTGTAAGAGGTAGAGCTTTCCAAGAGGAAGTATGTAATTGTGGTAGGCCTTGAGGTGTTACAGCTAGATCCTGTTTGCTGTCTGTCTGTCTGTCTGTCTGTCTCTCTCTCTCTCTCTCTCTCTTTCTCTCTTTCTCTCTCCTCCCTATTGACCTATTGATGTGACTATGTTAAACCACTTTCCTGCTCTGGCTGTGCTTTCCCTGCCATGACTCTGCCCTCTGAATTATAAGCTGAAATAAATTCTTTAACTCTTTCATTCCCTGCATTTCTTCTGGCTGGATATCTTGTCCCAGCCAAAATAAAGTAACTGATAATATCCTGAAATTCCAATGTGCTAACAGCATCAACAACAAAACACAAAAGTGAACAATAAAACTCATCTAAATGAAAAACAGAAACAAGCAATTTTGGTCACACCTGACAGAAATATGTTTTGTTTTCTTTTTTTTTTTTCTCTTAAAACCATCTGGAATAGGAAAACTCTCCCATTGTCTAAGTAAGAAAACTCCAAGCATCCTTTTCTCCAATACTCTACCTATGAAGGCCCCAAACTGAGCTGGCTGAGTGAGGGACAGTGACCATCGGTGCTGATGGACAAGGCAAATGGTGCCATAGCTTCAAGCCAAGAGCTTCCTCTGACTGTACCTATACGTAAGGCTCTTAGGTTCCTTTGGTTTCTGTCTCACATCAATAAACTGTGGGTGTGAGCAACACCTCTCTCCTGAACTGACAAGGTTCCAAGTTCGATCAAGTGTTTTGAGCACCCAGAGTGAATACTCCATAAATAACAGGCATGATAGTCCCTCACTACAGCTAACATTTTAATAACAGCATCTGCTTTTCAAGCACTTACTGTCAGGCACCATGCCATGCAGAATCGTGCCCAAAAACAAACTCTCAATTTGGATAGCCTGGAATTGGAAACCCAGCTTCAGTCTCTTATTGGTGACATGAGTGAGCAGGCTACACAATTTCACTATCTGCCAGGTTCCTCATCTGCATTCAAGGAAAAGGACAGATCCTTCTGATAAAGGCATTGAAGCAACTAACCTGAAAGATGTTAGTGCTAAGCATACATAGTCTGGCAGACAGAACAGTTCCCATGGCCACAGGGCATTTGTGAATGTAACCTTGCTGACACGTAGGAAAAAAAATCTTTTTATCTATTTATTATTTATTTGTGCTTATTTGCAATATTTATTCTTTTATATAATGTATTTGGTATTAATCCCCTCCCATTACCTTCCCAAACTTCTCTCCTTTGTCCTCTTGCTGATGTTCCTTCTTTCCAAATAGTTCCTCTTCTACTTTCATGTCTTTTTGTATATGTGCAGGTGTGACCTATTGAGTTTAATCAGGCTTTCCTGCATGCACACTTGGGTTAAATGCCAGAGAATATGGGGAAAACATCTCAAGAAGTAGGGAATATTACTCCAGTTTTATAAGTGATGGAGGTGATATTGCTAAAGTCATAAAGTTAGTGATAGTGGCAGTTCAAACTTGTCATTGGCTACTAAGCCATAATCCCTTCCCTCTTAGTACTCATGCATTACACACAAGGGGGAGTCTTTGCAAGAACTCACATCATAGAATTTGAATGAGCGGTAATGAAGAGAAATAGTGCTCAGTATGCTAGGTAGATGATTGACAGATGTCAGGCTTTATAGAGTGAAGTACTAGCTTTACCATCTTACCATTGTGTGTTCAAGGTCACACGGAGAGCTACTTATTTTATTGGTATTAAATATTCTTTGTTTACGGCATAGTAACCACCTGAAGCTCTGTTGTGAGAAATAGATGTGATGATGGATATGAAATAAAATTTACAGCACCGTCTAGCATTAGTAAGTACATAGAAGAAATGTCAGGCATCATGACCATTTCTCTCCATCAGACAGCAAATAGCATAAATAAGACTAAACCAATGTCTTCATATTCTTTCAAACTCAGATGTAATATAATATTAACAGCCACTGTTGTTGTGAACTCATTATGTGCCATGCTGGGTACTAATGATTATTTATCCATTTCTTCTACTACTAGAGATGGATGCAATAGGTATTGTTTTATTAACAAGGAAATTGAAGCTCAGAGACAGGGACTCAGCCAAGGTAAAAGGAATAGTAAGCAGAAAGGAACAAAAATTGAATTCAGGGTTTGGACAGATGGCTTAGCAGTTAAAAAGGTTGAGTGAAAAGCCAAAGAACTCATGTTCAATTACCCAGGACCCATGTAAGGCAGATGCACAAGATGGCACAAGTGACTGGAGTTCATTTGTAGTGCCTGGAAGCCCTGGCACCCCCATTCTCTCCCTTTTTCTCTCTCTCAAATACTAAATAACTAAATAAATAAAGTTAAAATCTGAGTCCAGAGTCCATTCAGCTTCGTACATACCATTGCTTTCTTCTTGGCTTTTAGCTTCCAGTACTATTGAGGCTCATAGTTGCTGGGGTAGAGGACTGAGATGATAGTCTATCAACTTATTATGGCCCAAGTTCACTGAGAATATCCTCACTGCACCAACTTAGTGATATTAATAATCAAAGGATATATCCTTTTGGGACCAGGAAATTTTCAATTCAGGACTTAAGTTGAAGAAGGATTTGGCTTTACCCACATATGAAGAGACTGTAAAAGATTTCAAGGAGCAGAAAGAAAACTGATTTTTTTCGGCATGGGCAGGCAGGATTTGTGCTGAGAAAAGGTGGCAGTACTGATGGGCACTTGCCTCTCACTTGTTTGAGTTTTCCCTATTAGACATGGGTCTTCCCAGCAAGTAGCTAAATGATATAGCCTTGAAAATGGGAAAACCTAGTCCTAAAGCAGCATCTCTGTTACGCAGTCATGGGGAGGTCAATAACCTTCTGAGACTCAATTTTTTCACTATTGAGAATGGAAGACATTTTCCAGCCAACTTGGATGTCATTATCAATAATTGATTGCAGGAGGGAGGAAGAAAATATTTTATTCTTGCTGAATCCTATGTAACCAGAACAAGGGGAGAGGCTGAGCCACAGTGAAGTGTGGTGGATCCAAAATCCACGATGACTGTGACAGGGACCAGAAACAAAGTCCTAGATAATTGTGGACTCAGTTTACCAACCTGTGAAGTGAAAGAATATAATAAAGTTGAATATCTCAATCCTTTCAACTGAATCAGCCTTAGTAATAAAACGTGAGTGTTTTTACATGCTTATGAGCCCAACTCCTCTGACTAGGATTGATATGGCTGCCAAGTAAACATAAGAGGATCCCCCATTTCATAAATGACCACAACAAGGTAGACATAGGAGTTACATATTTTATACACAATCATCCAGAGGGGGAAACTGCAATGGTGCATCTCATATACCGGGTCTTTCCCAGGTTCCAGACTCTGCCCTTGTTAACTCCCTGCCTCCTACCCCTACACAGTGGGCAGCATTCCCAGAGGCTGGACCCCCATCTCTGAGAAGCTGCCTCTCTACCTCATCAGCCACCTTTCAGGTCAAACACATGACTGCACCTCGGGGCAGGGCAGGAACAGAAAAGATTCAGAGACCTTATTGGCAGACAGGGCTAGTGGACCACAAGTTGCAGCCAAGGGTAAGTAGTGTTTGTAGTATACCAGCTTCCTTAATTACTTTGTAGTCATATCCTGTGTTATAGTGAATGTCAGTGACATATGATTCATGTTGTATTACTCTTTTCAAGATGAACTCACTAAGTATAAAAGTTAGAAAATATTTTTTTATCAAAACAAGTTGGGGTGGAGACACGCTCTTGGAGACAGTCTGATTTAGTGAAACAAACATTGGTCATGGAGGCAAAAAATAGATGCACTCAAGGTTCATTTATAACTGAGATGATTTAATGTAGCTTATTGGGTTATAGGATAAATGCACGTAAATGCCATGCGACAACATGGAATAACCTAATAACTATTACTCAATACAGATGCTCATCTGTCTTTAATGCCCAAACATTAACGACAGAAGATCACTCCTCCTCTTCAACCCTTCTTAAGATCAGAGGGTACCCCAATCACTCTGATGGAACTGAGCAAGCACCTGAGAGGGTACTTACAGATTCGCACCCCAAATTTAGCCTTCAGGCACCCACTTATGTTGGCATGTGCTGGCATAAATTGCCAAATATATACACAGAAAAAGTCTATAATCACACTCATTCCAGGAATAACACAAAGGCCTTGATTTGTTCTTTACCATGAACATTCGTTAAATCCAAAATTAACGCTATCTGGCTGGGATGTGTGGATGTTTTTCCCAAAAGAGAAATTTTTCAGGATCTCACTCAGCCCTAATCAGAATATCTTTTATAGTGTTTTTTGAAGAACAAGAAAAAATAGGAAAACAAAACCCCAAAATTCTATTCCCCTCTAATGTCTCTACAAATACTGACTCATGACAGGAGGAAGACGTAAAGGGGTAGGAAAGATGGTGTTAATGCCACTCACCCATCTTTCTGAGCCCTGCTTTCCTTCTACATGGGTTGGATGCAGTACTTTTTACTCTTATATGACTAGCAGAGCTGTGCTAATGGTGAAATGAAGAAAATGGTATGAGTGGCTTTGAAGAGTAGAATATCAGAGGATAATATGCACTGTGATTATCACATCTTGTTCCAAGAACATTACAGCCTGCTCTTTCTGCATATGAGATTTGTTTGCTATTGTACATGTGTGTAGCACACATGCATGTATGTGTGTTCATGGGAATGAATGCACATATATGAGTGGTACATATGTTCGTGTGTGTGTGTGTGTGTGTGTATACATGTGGAAGCCAAAGATCAATGTTAGGTGTCTTCCTCAATCATATTCCACCTCCTCAATCACTCTCCACCTTATCAATTGAGACAGTCTTTCACCTTTCACTGGACACAGAGTTCACATCTTTAACTAGTAAGCTTGTCCTGAGGGGACCTTTCTGTCTCTGCTCCTCAAGTACTGAGATTAAAGGTGGGTATCACAATGCTTGAAATTTATACGAGTCCTAGAGATCTAAACTCAGGTTCTCAGGCTTGCCAAATACGTGTGTTACCAACTGAGCTATCTCCCTAAGCCCAGATTTGCTTCTTTGTGGGTTTCTATCTAGCAAGAAAAATCATGAGCTGTAACATTTTTATTTTAATTATAACTTTAAAAGAAGCCATTAACATGACCATATACATTTTAGACCACCACTTGGGTGATTGCAAACCCATTAGCCTTCCCAGAGAGGACAGCAGACTCACAAAGCTCCATCACATTGCTCACAGCTGAGAGTCCCCTTAATCACTGTGCCCCCAGAACTTCATCTCTGATAAACAGGAAACATGTCAGATGTTATGAATTTTTGGCTACATACAGTAAGGTAATTTCCACAATTGTTCCCAGAACAGTTCTTAAAACATGATAGATATATAAAAGAAATCCTCAAACTGCAAGGGAAATAGGGTATGTAGGACCTGGATATGGCTATGTAGACAGACACATGTGGATTGGAATACTCAAGAGGAGCTTACTGGCTGCATACCCTTGTGTAAATCCCTTTCCCTTCACCATAGCATCCATAGCTGTAATGTGCGGGAAATGAAGGAGTCTCTCTCATAAAATACTCCATTGGCTATATATAGCTCATATCTAGAGGCCATATTATAGTAGATATGAGACTTAAAACACCTGATGCATCAGGGCACTTGTGAAAGGACAGCCTTCTCTAATTTATTTTAATATTAATGTGTGTGTGTGTGTGTGTGTGTGTGTGTGTGTGTGTGTGTGTAGGTGTATGTCAGTCATGGCTCACGTGTGGAAGTCAAAGGACAACATGAAAGTCAGTTCTTGTCTGTTCACCTCAAATTGTGGCAAAGTTTTTCACTCTGGATTCTCACTCTACTGTTCTTTGCTGTGATCACCACCATCTAGGAAATTCCTCTGCATCTGTCTCCATCTCACTGTCAGCCTTAGCATGGTGTGATTACAGAAAGCCTCCACAGTCTTTGGCTCTTATTTGCATTGGACCTGGGGATGGAACTTGGGTACTCCAGTAGCACTGAGTGCTTTATCCACTGAGCCATGTCACCAGCCAATCCTTGGAAGGTCTGGTTGTATTGTTGGACATTGAACCCCAACCCTCAGAAGAGCAAGACAAGCATATGACAGATGTTATACAGCTATTCCCAGAGATGTCAGCCAAAAGGCCAAGGAGTTGGAAGCCCTTTATTTTCTTTCTGACTCACAATTAGTTTGTCACAGCTGACAGATGATGGGTGTGCATGTGTCAGTCCAGGTAACAGCTCAGAATCCCGCTGACCTTGTGTGCATCATTCGGACCTCTTGCACTTGGAGAGCTCTTCCCTTCCGTCTGCTAACAATCCTCTGATTACTTGTAGCCCCACTCCTCATCCCATCCCCAGGCACTCACCATCACAGAAATGTGGAGGATGTGCATCTGCTCTTCAACAATCTCCGAGGGCTCCTGCAGCGTGGGGGCAGTGGCCCGGGCCAGCTGCCCAGAACTGCTCATGGAGACATGGAAATACAACGTGCCATTCTCCAGCCACTGCTGTCTCCAATGCACCAGAGAAATGTCCGCTGCTGTGCCAGACATCTCTGAAAAACAAGACCCAAGGTATCAGGTGAGCTGCATGCCTGGCTTGAGTGTTGTGGAGAGGAAAGAAGCTTCACAGCATTATGAACTACTTGTAACAGAATGTCTTTCCTTGCACCAGGTCTTTAAAATAGGGGCCATCACTTCCATTTATGGCTGGAACAACTGTGGCCAACATGTACCCCAAGTAACAAAGAAGCACACAGGACTTGATCCCAGTGTTTGACATTACACACTAAAAGGTACTCCTTTCCACTTCAACAGTGGGAAGAAACTAAGCAAAAGGGTGACAGTGCTTCAGTTTTCTGAGGCTTTGCAACTGGAAGAAAATTAAGGGGAGAAATCTGTGAGCATAATACGAGCTCAGGTATGAATTCTTTAGACACTAACTGTAAGTCCTCACATAAGAAGCATAGCTGAGTCAAGAGCATATGGCTCAACTGCAGGTAGCTAAAATCAGTGAGCATGGGACAGGAGCTCCATTTTTGGTAAGGTATACTCTGTACTCCCAAGCGAGGGAACTTTGGTACAAATATCTGTATTGTTTAAAAATGCCCCAAAGCTACTTCTTAGTCCCATGGTTCTTGTATAACTAGAAGGAAATCAAACTTTTCTAGTGAATTTAAAACTTTCCAGTGAATTTTGAGATCATCCATTCACTGTTTTCCTCTCCATGAGCACTGCTAAAATCATCATTATATATTATTGTTGTAGGAACATAATCTCTTACTAGGCAAGAAGAGTGAAGACATAGTTATCAAAGGTATCCTTGCATTGGAATCATACAATCTTCACATATTGTCTTCTACTGATGCCTCTCAGAAGCACAAGGCTTTAGCTCATCTTGTGAATAAAGGAGAAAGGAGGTTGGATTCTGTGAGAACTACCTTATCTATACTCAAGAGAAAAATACTTTGGATGCCAAGTAACCTTATTAGTGTCCATCAGTAGAAGTAAAACCTTAATAATGTCACAGAGGTGATCTTGAAATGTCATTGCTATACTCCCCGTTGTCAGCTTTGCATTGCTGGCAGAAAACACCAAACCAAGAGGAGCTTGTGGGAGGAAAGGGTTTATTTTGGCTTGCAGCCTCAAGGGGAAGCTCTAAAATGGCAGGAGAAAATGATGACATGTGCAGAGGGTGGTCATCACCTCCTGTCCAACATCAGGTGGACAATAGCAGCAGGAAAGTGTGGCAAACACTGGGAAGGGGAAGCTGGCTATAACACCCATCAGCCCACTCCCAGCAATACACTGCCTCTAGGAGGCTCCAATTCCCAAACTGCCACCAGCTGGGCAGCCAGCATTCAGAACACCAAAGTTTATGGGAAACACCATAACTAAACACTAAATCAAAACATTACACCCCCCAAAGACTTCATGTACATTCCTTGCCCCCACCATACACACACTAATGAGGTCTACTGCGGAAGAGCAGGATAGAGCTTCTCCTTATCCTAATCAGTTCTTCGCAGCTGAGACTGAGGCCCTCACCTCACTGGGTGATATTGAAGAGATAAGAAGATGCTATCTATTCACCAATTTTGATGGATTGTCCTCATACATTCCATTCATAATAGGTGTTAATTCTTTAAGGCTTGCCATTAAAGTCCCTTATTGGAAGCATATCTGGCCTTAATAAAGGCTAAGAAAAATGTTAGCTATGAATTTGTATATTAGGGGCTGGAGTGATGGCTCAGTGGTTAAGACACTGGCCTGCAAAAACTAATGGCCTTGGTTCAGTTCCTCAAACTCCACATAATGCTAGATACACAAAGTGGCATGTGCATCTGGAGTTCGTTTTCAGTGGCTAGAAGTCCTGACATGCCCATTTTCTCTCTTTCTCTTTCTCTGCAAATAAATAAAAAGAAATTTAATTAGCTATTGATTTATCATCATCATCACCATCATTAATATGGACAAAAGCTAATTCACACTTGTGCAGATCTAAAACAAACCTAGAGATAGCCTTGACAGTGTGCTTCCTCTCCAACTCTGCAGGACATCAGGGCATCTTTCAATAGCCATCCCAACTTCCAGGCTTCTCAACTCTTCTATCCATCACCTTGGTTAAGGCCCAATCCTCTCTTCTCTGGATTCCTTCAAGGACTTCTTATATTGTCTCTCTCCTTGCACTCTTACCCTCCTATTTAATCTCAATCAGAAGCTACAGCGTATGTCAGCTCACAGCAATGACCTCTCCAGTCTAAATCCTGCAATAGCCTCCTATGTCATTCCAAAGACAGTGAACAGAGCACAGTGAATTATCAGCTCAATTGCATACAGTATTATACTTCCCTTACTCTTTGAAGGACCAAACAGGGCTGGAAGTAATCATAAAAGTTCATCAGCTTATAGTAATGAGCCTTAAAGGGCTCTGAGAGTACATCATGGTGTCCAGGTGGAGGGTACTACCTGGGTCTTCTCTCAGCATCTTCTGTTCCTCCAGAGCTGAGGTGATCTGCTCCCTAACAATCCCATATTCCAGTATTCCAGCCTGAACTCTCAAACAAATGTCAATGGCTTCACTGGTAGCAGAAAATTGGGCCACAGCAAGGCTAGAGTATTATAATAAATTGCCTGGCTCAACACTCCACTTGTTTTGTTAAGTACATCAAATCCCAAAACCAGAGGCCCAAGGAACCAAAATCTGACATTTGCCTCTCAAAGTAGAGGTCTGTATTACACTATTGACTGAATTGACACCAAGGCAGGCCTTATATGGCTGGCATGGCCTGATATAGACTAGGGAAGAGTACCCCATAAAAGCTAGTGTAAAATTTCGTTCCTGTCTCTTTGGAACTCTCAAATCCATGATGAAAGAATTTTCTGCCCACATTCCCACGGGAAAACAGGGGGTTGCAGAGAGTGACCCATTTAAGGTCATTGATGAATCTGTTCTCAGCTGGGCACAGTGGATATCTACTCAATGTAATTTCCACAATGCACGTTGCACTTGCAATGTCTCCTCTTCCTTGACTAAATTAGCCTGTGAACCACAACTGGATTGAGCTCTTTGTTTGCTACAGCAACGAGTGCACAGTCAGCAGACAGCAAACGTTAAATGATAATAACAGTGTGTGAAACACTGTAAATATTGAATCACAGAGAATAGCTCTGGTCTTCCTCTATTACAAAGAAACTGTTATTCAGTTAAGGGAGGGGGAACAGGAGCAAGCAAAGAGGGCATTGTTATAGGAGAAGCAGAAGGCCTGGATCATTCATTCACTCATTTGTTCATGCAGCTTTTTTTTAATGCATTCAACATTCTTTATCAAGGGCCTGCCCAATTTCAGGCCTTAGCAGCTCAGAATATGGAGTTAAATGAAACATAACCTTGCTTACAGGTAGCCCAAAGTCTTCCAGCAGCAAAAATTCTACCCAGCCTGCATACATGCCCAGTCTGTAAGACTGTGAATTATGTGAGCTACCTCAATGTATCTGCTTTATCACATGCTCCAGCCCTACGGGCCTGAATCTGTTCATTAAATGCTAGCTCTCTCTCATCTCAGGGCACAAGTACTTTCTGTCCAGTGTTCCTGTGACTCCTTCCAGAGTTTGCAAGCTGCTTTTATTTCTTTTCACTGTGACTCCCTCAGTCCAAATGACATCTGCTATGAGAGGCTATACTTCACTACTTGAGCTAAGGTACTTCACTGTAAGCAATGCAGTGTCCATTAGGTCCCCCTTTACAAAATTTGCTCAGCACTTGTCACTATTAGAAATTTATCATGCATATTTACTTGAATGTGTGTTTACTGCCTCTCTCAAGGAGAGCAGGGACCTTGCATGTCTTATTTCCTGTCATTTCTTAAACACTTTGAAAAGTGCCTGGTGCATAATAAGGGATCAATCAATAGTCATTGAGTTGCTGTAATCCACATGCATATGTGCATATGCATGCACATTCTTATACATATCTGTAAAATGATGGTTGATTTAGTAAAAATAAGAATTCAAAATACTAATTCTCGTCAGAGAATTAAAGAATGATGATGCAAATATCTGTTGAGAGCTCAAAAATCAGAAAGGATGTTTGAGCATTCAGATAAAAAATGAATCCTAAAACATGGTAGCATGAACATGGGCAAGAATGAATTTACTGTTCCACCCAGAGGGAGGCAGAGAGCAGGTGGGCACCCAGGGCATGGAACAGTGTACACATGTAGGGTGTGACAAAGAATCAGGTGATGTGGCTGGGGAGATGGCTCAGAGGGTAAGAGCACAGGCCTGAAGAGCAGAATTCAATTCCCAGCGCCCATATGTAAAGCTGGACATGTTGTACAAGCCTGTAAATGCACTGCTGGAAGTACTGAGACAGGACCTGCTGGTGAGTAAGTCCAATGTGGGGAGTCGGGGGAAAGACCAGTAAACTCCAGGTTGAGTAAGAGACTCTCTCATTCTCTCAGGGAGATAGGGCAAGAGAGGAAGCAGACACCGCTATCTTCCACTGACCTGTGTATACAAGTAGAAAGGCAGTATACATCTGCACACACATATATGTGCATATAAACACATGTACACACACACACACACACACACACACACACACACACCAGAAAGGAAAAAGAATAGTTTGCAGATGTACTTTCCAACAAAAACACAGGGGTAGCACTTTGAATGCATGTGCTCAAGCATACTCAGCAAGCATCAGGGATCCAGTAGAGCACACTTGATCACTGAGCTAGTCCTGTGTCTGTTAAAAACAGGTCAAAGAAATTGCAGCATGACCACAGCCATCTCTTGAAGTTCCCTGCTGATTGATTTTCCAATTTTATTTCCCCTTTTCTTTTCCCCCAGTCCTTCCATATAAACATTTCATTGAAGTCATCAAGTCATATTACAATCAAACTTAAAGCAAAAGGGGCCTAAACACATTTGGTCGGGAACCAAGACGATTCCCATAAAGGCACATTATGCTGACATGATGAATATAAAATGAAACAGCAGATATTAAAGTGGGAGAATTGGTGCTCCATGCCTTCAGGCAGTAGGCTGATTCCAGCGCCTGCCCCTCTCCCACCCATGCAGCTCGGTTTTATATTGGAATCAGAAAGTAACACAGGATTGCCTTTTCACCTTTCTCTGTTCTTTTCCTCTGGCCTCAGTCTCATTAAATATTCAACAGGCTCAAATTCCCTCAACCATTCCCATCAAAGCCAAGAAGAGAGTGAGCCTTCACCAGTGACTCTGGGTAGACTACCATCTTGCCTCAGTGGCTATGGTTGCCTTTCAGCCTCCTGGAAAAGAAATTAAAAAAAAAAATCCCAAAGGCGTGTTTTGCCTTTAATTGGCTTGTTCTTCCTAATCTATGGTACTCAGTGTATTTTATTTAATTCTTGAAGGTCATTATGAAAAATAAGCTGCTCTTCTGATCTCCAGCCATCCCGATAACATCTCCCAGGTGGCTAACTAACCAGCCTTGAGTTACTACAGTACCAGCTGACCCTCCAGTAGATTATTCATAGAAACCCTGAGAGAGTTCCCAATGCATTTGGAAATCATATTTTCATCACTGGGGGAAGCAGAAATTCTATGCCTGTAAGAATTCCCTGTTTAGACAGGGAGAATTGAGAAAGGCAGCCACCCTTGCCATTAGCTGTATCAGCTCTGTAGCTGATGATCATGTATCTTTTAATTGAGCCCTGGAATTCATCTCAAAACATGTCCTCTTTTTGACAACCATGATGGTTAACTAAGGTAGACCTTTATCATTTTTCTCATGGGTCCTCTGCCAATCAGGGACTCATCAGAAAGGAAAAAAAAAAAAAAAAAAACATTCAGTAAAGTCATCGAGGGGCTGGACAGAAGGCTTAGCAGTTAAGGCATTTGTCAGTTAAGGCAAAGCCAAAGGACCAGTTTTGATTCCCCAGGACCCACATAAACCAGATGCACAATGTTGTGCATATGTCGAGTTTGTTTGCTGTGGCTGGAGGTCCTAGCACACGTTTTCTCTTGTTCTCAATCTGCCTCACTTTCTCTCTCTCTCTCTCTTTCACTCTCTCAGGTAAATAAAATATTTTAAGAAATCATTGAAAAGGGTTTACTGGTGGGGTCTTTTACAAAAGCTTGGGAGGGATTAATTCAACCATTAACTATGAATGAAGCCCCTCATGCTTTGTAGGAGCAAGAAACTGTCGCATGGGATATGAAAGGCATGACTATCGTTAAACTCTGAAAGATCCACAGCAGTATGAAGGAGACACAGACAGTAGCTATAGCCTTCAGTGAAATGAACCAATAATCAGTAACATATGGCCCAGAATGGAAGCTGTCAATGGAATAAAGACCGCCAAACTCTTTCTCTTTCTAGTATTTCTTACAGGTCTCTCACACAAGTTGACCTCAAGTAAATATGGAAGTGTGCCTAAGTGAAGCAAATCATTTAGGTAAGCTTTCCAGGGTATATAACTGGGTAGAAAGTAAATCACAAAGGGTAAATGGAGACTATCCAGAACCTTTTACTAGTAATCCCACTAGGCTTCTGTGCTGGTTTGAAACAGATGTTTCCCACAGACTCATATCTTTTGAGTACCTGGTCCTCAGCTGGTGGCAAATTGGGAGGTAGGGGTATAATGGAGGAGATATGTTGCTGGGAACAGGCTTTGGGGAGTGATAGCTAGTTTCCCCTTTACCAAAGCTCAGTTCTTTCTTGCTTACTTCGACCAGCTTCTGTGGCAAGATATGATACCCAGCCTCTATACTACCGTCCTTTCCCTGCCATGCTGAAAATTCTGGTCAAGACTGTAAGCCAAGATAAACCCTTACCATCAGCTACTTTTGGGGGGATGTTTTGCAATGAGAAGGTAATTAAAACAGCTTCCTTTCTTACAACTATTCATCAAATTGGTCATCAAGATGAAGTTTCTAATTTGAAAGTCTGATCATGTCATTCCTTTAAAAGAAAAACTGCATGTGATCCCTAATGTTCCTTGTGAATGTAATTTCACAACCCAGACACAAAAGTCCATTTATGATCTTGCAATACATTTCTCTCTTCATCTTTTTCTTCATGCTTTAATTTTCATGAAATATTTTTATATAATTTATTAATTTATGTTTTTGTTTGTTAACTTTGTTTTATTTTTTATGAAAAACTAAACATGGGATTGCATCTTTATAAAACTATCATATGTTGAAAATACTGCAATAAAAATGCACCAAACACCACATCTTAGCAGAGATTACCTTTATGCTGTTTAGTCTTCAATAGAATAAAGTCATCTAACACAAAATCTATTTTATAATAAATAATTGAATAGATAATGTAATTCATTTAGTACTAATTAAAGTAAAAAATAGGGAGAGATGGCTTAGCAGTTAAGGCACTTGCCTATGAAATCTAAGGACCCATGTTCAATTCTCTAGTACCCATGTAAACCAGATGCACAAAGTAGCACATACATCTGGACTTCATTTGCAGTGACTAGAGGCCCTGACAGGCCCATTATCTCTCTATATCTGACTTTCTCTCTCACTCTCTCTCTCCTCAAATAAATAAATCCAAATATTTTTTTAAGTTAAAAAAAACAGGATGTATGTATTGGTAAGCAAAGTATAGTTTCTATGAAATGTGTATCATTTCACACTTTTACTAAGTTAAAAACCCTAAATCAAACCACCATAAGAAAGATACCATCTGTACTATGCTATTACCCAATTCAATGTCTTAGGGGATGCTTTTTCTGAGCTGCTAAAAGTTCACCCCACTCAACATTATTCCTTGCTTTGGACATCTTCCATGATCCTCATAGTAGCTAAGCACTTCTTGACACTTCCATAAGGAGGAAATATTGTAAGCTGCATAAGCTCAGAAGCTCTGGAGACTTGCTTCCTAAATGTGTTCAATCCATGTGTCTTTTGACAAGGTCTTAACTTCTTTGTGCCTCAGTTCTCTCATCTGCAAAATTAATGTAACAGCAGAGCATATGTTGTGCTTAAATTTAAATCAAATGATGATAATCAGAATTGTAATGCTCTAGATGCTTAATAAACAGCCACAGTTACATATCACATAACATAAACAGTCATAATATACTGATTTACTAGTGTCTTGAAATACACACACACACACACACACACACTATACACATATATTTTATATAGCCATTTCTCTTCTTTTCTCTTCTATTGGCTGCTAGTATAGGATATCAGAGTCATTTATACAACCTAAAACCTGGTATAGTGACACTTTGCAAAGATTCCTTAAAATATAAGAGAAGAGATGGCCATTTAGGGCATCGTTGATAGATTGCTGCCCATATAGAATCTCCACAGAAATATATCTAACATCCTGCTCAAGGTTATGAGATTGCAAATGAATAGAATTTTAAGTTTAAAGAGCTTACTTTGTCATAGTGTGTGGAAGAGGAAGTTTACACAGAAAACAAGCAATCTCATGATTTGGTTTGGATATGCCTATGTAGGTAGTGCTGGGAAGGAATACAGTGGGGCATCACAACAATAGAACTCTCCAAACAGATGATTCAGATAACTTTAATTATGTGCTAGTTCATTTTCCTCTATATTGACTATAAATTATATATGTAGCAGAGGCAATTGCACACTCACTTTAAAAATTCATATAGTGAAGCAACCTTTTCTGAGATTTGGCATTGAGATACTCAGTCCTCAGGTGATCAGTCCAAGAGGGCAAGAAAAAAAAAAAGGACATGCTATAAATAGTTCTAAGTCAAAATAAGAAGCTGGAAGGGAAGGAGATGTCTTCTGTCTGGATCTAACATAGTCGCAGAGGAGTCTTAAAGAATATGCAATATTCCAACAGACAGCAGACAGAAGAGTCTGCAGATGGGAAAAAAGTTACAATGAGGCAAGAAGGTTAAGGATACACGGGTGGGTGGGGGGCAGTGATAGAAACAGCAGAGGGGCTTTGTTGTGGTTTGGATATAAAATGTCCAACCAGTCTCCTGTGGGTGTGTGAACTCTTGGTACCGTGCAAGTGGCACCGTGTGGAGCAGGGCTTGAGGGTGTATAGTCCAGCCCCACTTCCGTTCACCCTCTGCTTCCTAACCCTGACTCTAATGTAAGGAGCTGACTTCATGCTCCTTTTGCCACGCCTTCTTCACCATGATGGAATGTATTCTCTTGAAACTATAAGCCAGATTGAACCATTTCTTTCCTAAAGTTGCTTCCTCCAGGTGTTTGGTCACAGCACTAAGTTGAATAATTAATTCTGTCATCATTACAGAAGAAGCAGAGAGTGACTAGCATATTAATCCTATGGGTAGCAAAATAAAAGCGGGAATACCACATCTTGTGCATGGACCAGTAAGTGGCAAGTCAGGGCTTCTTCATTCAATCAGACTTAGCCATGGTTCAGAGGTTAATGATTATCTCCATATACTACAAATAAAAAAATACAAGCTAGATAGGATGATATCTGGATGAATGACAGACATATCCCAGTTGCTTTGACCTACTCAAACAGCCTGAGTTATTGATGAGAACACTGAATTTTGGGCCAGAAGCCTATGTCAGTATGTTCCTTTAATACAAATAGACCAATTTATTTGAGGAGAAATCACAGAGCATGCATGATTTTCTTTGTAAAATGAGGGGGGAAAATGAGGGTCACAATTTGCCCTACTTATATCACATCTAATGTAGAATTGAGAGAAAATAAGCCGAACATAGAAACGTGCTCACACACTGGAAGGTTTGGCCTTAGTCCTGAAAGAAAATGTCGTAATTACCCTCTTCTTCCTCAAACACTGTGTTCCTAATAAATCACTGATTGTGTAGAATGTGTCAGGCACAGTGCTAGATCCTAAGGATAGACAGAAGAAAGAGATAATTTTTATTGCTTCCCTAACAGACTTTTTAATCTCACCAACATAGTCCCTCTGTTCTTGCTAACAGTCAGCAGGACTGGTTCCCCCTGCTGCAGTTTGTTTACTCACTCACCCATTTAATCACTCATTCATAACAGAAGACTGACTATCCAGGACACTGACGTCCTCAGTACTTAGCATGTAGTAGGTTCCTAGTAAATATTTGTTGAATAAATGCACTCTTCAATGCTTTTTTGTTAAATTTCTTTTCCTCAAGAAAATTGCAATATAATAGAACTAGAAAGGAAAGTCAACCAAAGCGACAACTGTGGGTAGTTCCATGAAACAGGATGCAGTGGCTTCTATGGAAGTATATGGAAGGACAGGAGGCTTTCCTCATTGATGAAGAGTTTGGACAAGACATGCAGAGTCTATAGTCTGGGCAGTTCATGATCCTAAGAGATAACATGTCAGCCAGGCTGACGGCCTACAGAAGGACATAAATGCTGTGCTGAGTTTGAGAATTTGCCTGGGGGGACTAAGGGTGAAGACTAAGGGTGACAGAGTCAGGGCTCTGAAACAGTACTTGGAGAAGAGCTTCCCAAGAGAACCTCAGACATCCTTCTCACCCCCAACTGTCAGGGCTCATCTTGCCCCTGTTTCCAATATGCCCATTTCTAACTCCTTTGGGAAATCTTTCACAGAAAACTCTTTTTTTTTTTTCTAAGCCACTCTAAGGAGATAAATAATGTAGTTATCCCCAGTTTAAAAAAAAAAGTAGAAAAAAAAAGAATTAAGAATTATTGAGAAGGGAGCAAAGCCTATCGTTTCAGATTAGATTTGAAAATGGAGGGTTGTGGGATTGATTCTCATTTCCTCTAGTTATTGTCTCTTGAACAATCTTCCTCCCTCCTTGTATTCTCCACATACTTTTCTTTGTTATTTAGCTTCACTATACTCTCTAGTTTTCTCTCTGTGTTTGATATCTCATCTGTTCTATTTTTGTGCTTTTATTAGCACATGTTAATTATACACAATAATGACCTGTTTTCTGACCATTTCAAACACACACATAATATATTTCCATCATCTTACCTCTTGTTACTCTCTCATCCCCCTTCTACTTCAGCTGAACACCTTCCTCTTCCCACACTGCCCCCTTCAGCTTTCATTTCATTTGGCTTTTGGTAACCCCATGTGTTTCATAAAGGTTGCTTATAGGAACATGAGTAAGGGTTTATTTATAGGAACACTGACACCTTAGCAGTGGCTGTATCACTGAAGAAAACTTCTCTCCTTCCCCCATCAACCATTAACTGCATATGAATCTCCAGGGAAGGGTGGGCCCCCATGAGTCCCTGCGCTCTCCATGAGAAGATGTTGATGGGACTGATCTTCTACAGATAATCACAAATGCTGTGAGTTCCAAAGAGCAGCAGATATGTCATGCTGGAAGTCAGCATTCCATACCTCTGTCACCTTCCTAGAGCTCTTGCTTGCTTTCTGTCTCTTCTTCCCCCATATTCCCTGAGCCTTGGAGGGGATTATGTAGATGCTCCATTTGTGGCTGAGCATCTACTTTTGTTCATTTTTTGAATGCCCATTTAAACCATGAGGTTTGCCTCCTTGTCCCATCATCCTCCTTGACCCACAGCACTGCAAACTAGTGCACAGAGGGTGCCTGAAGAACAGGATCAGGAATGGTCACTTTCTGTACCTACCCAAGGGTCAGGCTTGGGTCTTTCATTCATTGCCTTATTTATTCCTCACTGGAACCATAGGTAGACAAGGTAGAGAAAAGGATACCGTTTTTTATTTTTTTATTTTTCTCAGCACAAGGGACTAGATTTTTCATCTCGTAAGTGGCAGAGCATGAACTCAAGCCTGGTTTCCTGATCCCAAAACAAGTATTGTCACTAATGTCTTGGGCTGAACAAAAGGAGTCTTGACATTAAGGTAGAGATATAGAGGGCTCAAGTTCACGCAGATGTGACATAAGAAGTTCCAGGACAACTATTCTCTTGGGTCAGTCCAATACTCTGACTAATGTTTCAAAGTCCCATGGTAGTGTTACACATTGTTCACTCTTATTTTGTTTGTTTTGGTGTACATATAATGGGTTGTGTGGTATGTATGTGCTTGTACATAGCGTACACACCGACTCACATGCACCAAAAGCACACTGCAGAGGAAAATATCAGGGGCCCTCTCCTATCACTTGTATGCCTTATTTCCTTGAGATAGAGTCTCTTGCTGAGCCTGAAACTGCTATTTTTGGTCAGACAGGCAGACCAGCAAGCCCACGAATTCTTCTGGCTCCATCCCCTGTCAGCACCATGGTTATAGGCACACGTAGCCATGACTGGACTGCTGTGTAGGTGCTGGGGATTTAATTTAGGTCCTCATGCTTGTGTAGTAAATGCTCTTACCTGCTGAGCCATCTCCCCATCCCCTACTTCCTCTGTGTTTTTGTTTGTTTGTTTTCTTTCAAGGTTTGTTTGTTTTGAGGTAGAGTCTCACTCTAGCTCAAGCTGACCTGGAATTCACTATGTATTCTCAGGATGGCCTTGAACTCACGGCAATCCTCCTGCCTCTGCCTCCCAAGTGCTGGGATGAAAGGTGTATGTCACCATGACTAGTTTACTTCCTCTATTCTTAAGGCCCAAACATCACCTAAAAAGAGGTATTGGAAGCACGTTGTTTCACATTGAGCTTGTAGTAGGATCACTCTCTTCCTTTCTGTGAATTCTACTGGGTTGACCTTTAACAAGTTCACTTCTCTCAGCCTTACTTGCCTCATATGGAAAAATGGGATCATAATACCAATTTCTTGTCACTGTTGTATTAGGGGGTGAAGTGTGAGAAGAAACACAGAGCAGCAATCAGTGTGTAGACACACCATTTCAGCTGTCTATCTTCTTGTCACTCCTTTAGATTTCCCCATTGTCAAAGAAAAATCTGACTAGATAGCTTTGTGTGAGGGCGTGTGTCTGTATCAAAAGTAAAGAAAAAGAAAAAGAGGTCATAAATATAAACTTCATATTTATTTATTTGAGAGTAACAGAGAAAGAAAGATGCAGAGAGAGAGAGAGAGAGAGAGAGAGAGAGAGAGAATGGGTCTGCCAGGGCCTCCAGATGCTGCAAACGAACTCCAGGCATGTGCGCCCCCTTGTGCATCTGGCTAACTTGGGTCCTCAGGAATCGAGCCTTGAACTGGGGTCCTTAAGCTTCACAGGCAAGCACTTAGCCGCTAAGCCATCTCTCCAGCCCTAAACTTCATATTTTTGAAAACAGTATCTAAGTCCCTTCTCCCTGGTCCCCTGTGCTCCTGACCCCCAGATTATCTCTACAGTATTGACTTAGAAGAATGGAAAACCCTAGTAAAACAGTGTGAGGGCATAGAGATCATTAATTTAACCCATTTACTTTACGGATCTAGAAAATGAGGAAACTTGCTTTGCTGGGGTCCTTAGGCTTCACAGGCAAGCACTTAACCACTAAGCCATCTCTCTAGCCCTAAACTTCATATTTTTGAAAACAGTATCTAAGTACCTTCTCCCTGGTCCCCTGTGCTCCTGACCCCCAGATTATCTCTACAGTAATGACTTAGAAGAATGGAAAACCCTAGTAAAACAGTGTGAGGGCATAGAGATCATTAATTTGACCCATTTACTTTACTGATCTAGAAAATGAGGAAACTTGCCTTAAGTCACAGAGCCCTATAATTCTTCTTGTCTTCCTGTTGGAAACAAGGTTCACAAGGAGCAGATGCCAGAGCAAAACCTCCCTGACACTGGCAGTGATTTTGCAGCTTTGGAGCCAGGAGTGCCAAATTCTTTCATAATGCCAGGAATCCCTCAGCCTGTCCTCAAGATGACATGCTAGGCTCCTTGGGCCTCTTTTGCTAAGTTTGATGGGTTGATCTATCCAGGGGGCTCATCATCTGATTGTCACTGAAGAATCACAGATAATAAATTGTGAAAAGTGTAAGGAGCCTGCACCACCCAGTATAGAATTGAGTCTGTTTTGCATAGAACATTGGAAGATGAGAGCTATGGAATCCAGGAAAACAGAGAGCAAGAGATGATCATATTCGATCAGACTCCAGCAGCAACTTGCAAAAAGGAGAGGATGGGTACTGAGGGACACTTATCCATGAATCCACCTCTTAGTGGTTGAAACCCTTGCATTTGGAAGCCACATCACAATCTACTCATTCCAAGAAACATCTTGTCTTGGTTCATACTGAGTTATCCAGCGCGGTCTCTCCTGCTTTCACAGACCTTACCCAGGATTCAACATCCAGCTAGGCTTACTACTCTGAGGAATTCAAGCCCAAATATTATAAGATGTTGTTCCTCAGCTCTAACTTCCCTGCAGGTTTCTATTCCCTTCACTGGTTCTCTAGCTTTGCTCATCCCTTATTCTCATCACCTTTACTAAGTAATAATATTCTCTTGGGCCATTAATCACTGTTATCTCTTCTGTCTTCCCCTTAGTAGCTTTGGTAGTACATAATGCAAAAGCAGGAGCTTAAGGAATATCGGAGGATACAAGATTAAAATCAAAGCTCAGTGGGTGCTGGAGAGGTGACTTAGTGGGCAAAAGTGATTGTTGTGCATGTGTGATGACCTGTGTTTGGATTCCCTGAACCCACTCAAACTGCAGTGTGCATTTCTTAATCCCAGTATGCCTATGGTAAGATAGAAGCAGAATCCCTAGAAGATAAAGGGCCAGGTAGCTTTGAGTAATGAGCAGCACACAAGTGGCCCAACCTCAAGCAAGGTAGGAGATGAGGAATGACACCTGAGGTTGTCCTCTGACTTCCACACATGCACATGGTAACTGCATACCTGCACACATACAAACACATACATGAACTCATACACCCAAGGACTAATGCGTGAACAAAGCCCAAGTGAGGAGGAAAGTATGGGGAGAGTTCTATTTCCACTCATGAGTACTGGAACATCAAGGCATAGAGGAAGGAAAGACAATTAGTTAATGGTGAAAAGTTAGAAGTAGGGGTACCTAGAGAGTGCCTCAGCCTCAGAATGTAAGGTCCCACCTATCTCCTTCACCCACTCTACCTCTACTAATAGTGTCCATCCAAGCAGCACTATTGTGGTTCCAATAGCAGGTGATGGGGCCAGCAATGGCAAGCTAACACTACTGTGCATTGCCAAGGGCTACACATCTGTCACCGTCCCCACCCCCCCAGCCGCTTGTGCTCATCATGCCAAAGTCTTATTCATACTGTACTTCATACCTAGGCTGTTATCACCCTGTTTTGCCTGCCCACCTCAATCTTTAGAACTCAGTTGGAAGCTGACTGCACAGTCAGCAACTCTCCTCCGCCTTCCTAAGAAATGATGTGTGATATGAAATGGCAGATTCTCCTCTCAAGAGGTGAGTGCTTTCCTCTTGTGGATCAGTGTTGGCTATATGACTTTCTTTGGCCAATTCAATAATAACAAATTGGCACAGACAAAAACTTGAACAGTTAGTGGTTAAGAAGCATGCCTGTGCAGCCTATGGATCCAGGTTTGATTCTCCAGGTCCCATGTAAGCCAGATGCACATGGTGGCCTATGTGTCTGGAGTTCCTTTGCAGTGGTTGGAGGGCCTGGTGCACCCATTCTTTCTATCTCTCTGTCTCTAATAAATAAATAAAAATAAATCTTAAAAAAAGAATTTTAAAACCTGTGACCTGTGTTTTAGACTATCTTACTGTTCTCAGGGAACCTGTAACCCTGGGGAGGAGTCAAGACTACCCTCCTAGAGGATAAGAGAAATATGTCCGTTTACCCAGGCTACCCCTCACAAAAGCTTCTAGTGGCTACTAGCTCTGTGAGAGAGGCAACCTTGGGATGTCCAATTCCCAAAATACTTGTCAGCTGATAAGAAGCATGAAAGAGAACCCTCAGAAGTCAGCCAAGATCATCAAAGAACTTCCCATTGAGCTCAGTCTAAATTACTAGACCATATAAATCAAACATAAACATTGCATTAAGTCTCTAAGTACTAGCATATTTGTTACATAGCCCATTCCAGACACCCCTGTGAGGCTGTGTTGGGTACCCCTGCTTGGGGCTTCCTTCCATTACTATCCTTATCACCCTACATTGTAGTCATCATTTTGATTATTTCACACCTCACCTTCTGCACTCTGAGTCTCTGAGCATTTTTAACTAAGAGTCTCATCTCCTTTACTGCCTGTTCCTTCCCCACCACCCAACAAAGAGCCAGTGTTCCATGGGCGTATGTAGCACAAGACAAACTGAAACGAAGGATTTCCCCTAGCAGCCTTCTCTCCTCTTCCACTCAGCCGACCTCTTCTGAATCAAAGTCTCTGTGGCCCTGATTTGAAGGACTGAGTATTGATTGGCTCCAACTTGCACTGCTTTGGGAGCATAATCTGCCTCTATATTCCTTAAATAAGCTCCACACTTGTTCAGTGTGTTCATAGAAGCCTTGATTGTAATTCAGGCTCTACTCCATTACCCTCATTTATAACACGGTGCTGGAGCACAGAGCCCAGGGCATCAGCGGAATGATTACAGAACCCTTTTGACTTGCAATTCCACACCATTCAGTCCAATTTAGACTGGCCACAGATGGTGCCCTCTGGCAAGGAAGGGACAATTAGAGGATGACAAGCTCAGGGTAGGGAGCAAGGAAAGACTTTCTTGAACAGCTCATTCTAAGGATGACAAACCTGGCTCAGGTGATCCAATGCCCATCTGGAACAGAACACTGACTGCTTAGATGTTGGTAAATCACACCTTCTCCAGCTGGGTCAGGCACCAGTGGTACTGTGACTCTTGCATAGAAATCTTTCTACTCAGTTTCAATGCTAGGATCTTCTCCCCAGGTAACATGATAGAATAATATTCCCATGTTGCCAGTGTCATTAAGGGAGAAGTCAATTTCTCCTTTGGCCTTCTCAGTATGAACTCAGGTGAGATACTCACATATCTGGGCCAGAGTCATCGCATGTGACAAATGGAGGACTGAGTATTCCCTCTCCTGACTCCTTCCCTAGGTCACTGGAAGAATCTAAGGGAGAAATTTATAAGAACTTTGTGGGAGGGAGTGGAGAAATGGCTCAGCAGTTAAGGCGCTTGCTACAAAATCTAACAACCTGAGTTTGATTCCCCAGTACCCACGTAAAGCTAGATGCACAAAGTGGTGCATGCACCTGGAGTTCATTTGCAACAGCAGAGGCCCTGGCACACCCATTCTAACTCTGTCTCTGCTTGCCAATAAGTACATAAAATAGTATAAAATATCTTTTTTAAAAAGAAGGGAATTTAGTGAAATATTCTTTGTATAAAAACCACAGTCTTGGGCTGGAGGGATGGTTTAGTGGTTAAGGCATTTGCCTGCAAAGCCAAAGGACCCAGATTCAATTCCCCAGAACCCACGTTAGCCAGATGCACAAGGGGGCGCATGTGTCTGGAGTTCGTTTGTAGGGGCTTGAGGCCCTGGCACACCCATTCTCTCTTTCTCTCTCTCTCTCTTTCTCTGTCAAATAGATAAATAAATAAAAATTAAATAAAAATCACTTAATTAATTCTTAATTAATAGCAGTAATCTAATTGGAAGTTATCTTGAAAAAAGCAGCCAAATGCCTGGATATAAAATGCTGAAATTCTTGACTTCTGATTTTCCCAGTTATCCTCTGGATCACAGGTCAGAGCTGAGTGTCTGCCATTTGCTAGTTGGGTGGACATCTTTGCCATTTTAAGTGTTGCAAGAACTTTCAGAAAAGTACCTTCATAAAGCCTAATTTTCCTGATGCAAACTCATGAGGATCATGTCAGGATAAGCTCTACACTGAGAGCCAGGTGGGCAGAGACTGGGTTTTATTGACTGTAGCATCCCAGGGCCATTGCACCAGTGCTTGGTGTAATGTGAGTATTCAATTTTACAAATAGTCGAATTACGTACCCTTGTTTAGTGCTTACAGTATTCCAACTATGTGCATTCATGTTTTCTCATTTTATTCTCTCACCATTCCCCTGACTTATGGATAAGCATTGGTCCAGACATGCAGTGTTGACATCAGTCCATACAGACATCAGTACCAGGTTGTGCTGAGTCAGGTTTGCAGCAGTGAGCACTGTTTGAAAAGCCAAGACTTCAGCCATATACAGATTAGTTTTTACTCTAGTTAATGAAGATATTTAGGTGTACTTGCTTTGAAACACCCTGGCTTGTGTTTGATTATATGTTCCTGTAGAATGAGAGTCACATCTGTTGGAAGTTCTCTGTGGGGAACTGTGGTTGCAGTTTGGAGTATCCTCATGATGTTAGATTAGGAATAATGGGTTATCACATCACCCCTAACCCTGCCCTACTTTGTTCCCACCATTGCCAAAGCTGCAGAAACTAAACTTCCATTGTGACAACTCAGCAACCATTTCTAGAGATCTTCTGCTGTATCAGACCCTTTACTAAGAGCTTTAGGTATCTTTTCCCCCGAGTCTCCAATTCTCATGTAGAGACAAGAAACCTAAAACTTGAAATAAGAGGATTATCTCTGTTTACATAGTATGGTACTTTGACTCTATGTCCCCAATACACTCAGGTGTTTTATTGCAACTTGGATTACCAGCTGCCTCGCTGGAGGAGGTGTCCCTGTGGGCAGATCCTGGGGTCCAGCCCTGTCGGGAGACAGATCTAAATTCCAAGCAAACGATATGCAGGATGTCTGAGTTCTGTCTGTGTCCTCTGCTGTTTGGCTGCCAGTTTTTTTCATGCTTGTGGGGGCTGGCTGTGTGTGTCTCTGCTTGAATCTGTGCAAGGGCAGCAGCTTCCTCTGCCATCAATGGAATTTCCCTTGGATCTGTAAGCTTCAAGTAAATCTCTTCCTCCCATAAACTATGTCTGGTTTGGAAGTGCATCCCAGCAGCACAGTGCTGACTACAACACATATAAGCAAAACTGTGTTCACAAATACATATATTTCATGAATATGGGATTCAGTGCGCTATCATAAAATCTATTAACTTGAACACAGACAATGTGCTCATATGTGGCTATTACCTCATACATATAGATTGATGTGTTCAATGCCATGGAGTTTGAGGTTTTGTATACTCACAGATGCATTCAGTGAAACTGCTCCAGCCTTACACTGGCATTATGAGTATTTGTTCATGTGTGCATGTCCATAAATTCATTCCCTGAAATATAAAACAGCATCTACATGTATATACACATGTAGACACTTTGGTAATTCAGTACCTATAGGGACATACAGTGCTTTCCACAGGCTCACACACATAGTATGCTCACCTGACACAATGTCCTATGCATGACCTGCATGCTACACCATGAAAATCTGCACAAACGTGCACACTCCTGTTATTTATACATGTATGCATTCAGGCACCTTCATGGGCAGACATATACTTATATGCTCAACCCTGCATATGCCAACTGAACTGGGTACATTTAACCTGAGGATATATTCAAACCCACATCTGTATCCTCACATACATTGGCACAGAGACGGCACTGGGAAATGTATTTCTGAACCTCTGGATTATTCCTAAGCCTGTCCTCTTGGATGCTTCCCTTTGCATTTAAGGAGAGTGTTCAATTCTCCTGAAGTCCCCTAAAAGCCTAACTCGTATTTTTTAGAATGTCTGACAGGCCACTGTAGAGCAAAGAGGAGCAAGGCTGTCTCTCTTCCTGAGCTGTCCATCTACTTAATCCTTTCTGATTTTGTTATGTGGAAAAAATTTCCACTGATTTGCTATTTCATCCCCCTCAGCCTGGTGTCCTTGAAAGAGGCAGACTGACATGAGGCAGAAAGAGGCCCACTGATACTGAGCCCCGGGCAAGTTGGTGACATTGCCACTGGACTTTGGCTTTCACTCCACACAGGAAGCCTGGCCAGGAAAAGAAGCTAGTGTCCTGGATGTCAGAGAAAGACAGATCAAAGCAGAAATAAAGCAATGCTCCTCCTTATCCTGTTCATATATTCAGATACAGTGCTGGGCACCATTGAAAACTACAATTCATTTATTGCTTAGAACACTATGAAGGGAGCTACAGTCAAGCCCACTTTACAGAGAAAGAGACTACCCATGGTGAAGGCACTAATGACTGAAATTAGAGGGGGAACAAGAAAGGAGGATGAACTCAGGTCTGCATGCCTGAAAGCAGTCAATTCTCAGCAGAATTTAGACAGAGGCTGGGCAGCCACATATTTGCCTGGCTTCAAATATTCCTCAAATAATGTGTCTTTGTAGGAGTTTGAGTCCCTAGAATCCCCGAGACCAGTGTAGTGCAGCGATATTACCATAGCCTGATAATGTATCCAGAGCTGAATAACGTAACAAAGAAGGAAAGACAGTTTGGGGAGCAAAAAGAGTAAATAAATAGGAAAGCAGAATGAAATAGAGAAGAAAGATACTAGCTCTATGAGGCAAAATAGTTCAACATTTTCTCTCATGCCATGCATGGGGCCTTTCTCTCTGCCAGGACTTGTAGGAGATTCTGGCAGTGCTAAGCAGAAAGGGCAGGGTTTTCTTTCATGGAACTAACTGACTATTGAGCCAATTCCTATTTTACAAAAGGAATTAAAGCTGGGCTGAATGTTTAAATACATTTGTATGTTTTCCAAACCAGTGCAAAAGGAGAGATACAAAATGACCACCAATGTGCCTATCCTGACATAAGTCTACTCTCAACAAAAGTTTTAGTCATCCATCAATATTTTTTCACATAGTCCTCATAACCACTGTACAGCTAGTAATTCTCTCTCTCTCTCTCTCTCTCTCTCTCTCTCTCTCTCTATATATATATATATATATATATATATATATATATATATATATATGCATATGTGTATGTACACACACACACACACACACACACACACACACATATATATATATATATATATATATATATATATATATATGCATCCATGTATGCATTTGGATCAGAAAAATGGAGTCTCTGGGTGGGTTGATGACTCTGTTGTTAAAGCACTCACTGTAAAAGTGTGAGGACCTGAATTTGGATGGCCAGAACCCATATAAATACTAGGCAAGGTGGTATGCACTTGTAATCCACAGACAGTGGATCACTGGGGCTTTCTTACTAGGTAGAATAGACACATCAGTGAGTTCTGAGTTCAATGACAGACCCTGTCTCAATAAATAAGATGAAGCATGACCTCTGGCTCTGACATGTGTATGTGAGCATACATGCATGTGCCACAAACAATATGTACCCACATATCAACAAGCATACACACACATTGCACACACATATACATGCAAACTGTAATTAAAAATTGAATGATTTCCTTTTAGAAAAAGAAGACACAAATGAAGATCACATAAGATTTCAATAAAAGAGGCCAAATTCAGGTGCCATCAACCTGACTAGTGGCCTATGAAACAGGGTTGTTAATCTTGGCCCAGGCATTGCTCTCACTCTTCTCCTGTCCATGGCCACATCCGCTCACTGCAATAGTTGACTAATTCACACAATATTGACTCCTTAGCATAAGACAGCAGAGATGGGTGGATTCTGAGAGGTTACTTAGAAACATCAATACTGAGATCAGATGAAGTAAAATGGCTTGACCATTCACTGGGTAAGGACTAGGATCCAGCCTTCTTCTTTTTTTTTTTTCATTTTTTTATTCCCATGGGGATGTTTGTTACGATGATGTTATGTTATATTATGTTGTGTTATGTTATGTTATATTATGTTATGTTATGTTATGCCATGATGCTATATTATGTGCATATATGTGTATGCATAAACATGTTCATGCACACGTACGTGCAGATGCACATAACTTGTATGAACACATTCAGAGGCCAGAGGGGACACCTGGTGTTGTCCTTATTCTGTCACTCTTGCACCTTATTTCACTGAGATAGGACCTCTCACTGAACATGTGGCTTGAACCATTTTTTGGTTAGACTGGCTGACCAATAAACCTCAACAATATTTTTGTATCTCCCCTGTTAGTGCTGGAATCTCAAGCATGCATGACCATTTCTGGTTTTTTACATGGGTGCTGAGTGAGAATCATACTAAGGTCCTCATTCTTCTATAGCAAGTGCTTTTACCAGAATCCAGCCTTCTGACCTTTAGGTCAACAGAATGTATATTGTGGTAAGATCCTCCTAAGTCTTCTGACCCAAAAGCTAGAAGGCAGATGCCCTAAAGTCCTTCTTCAAGAGATAGGCAGAACAATACTTCCAGTCCTATAGCTACAAGATTAACAACCCTGTTTCATAGATGAATCTACTGAGGGCCAGGGAAGGGAATGGGTTTACCTAAGTGACCAGTATTCTCAATAGTAACCAATACTGTTTCCCATAGTATATACTCAGAAAGAGCACCTGAAGCAACTCTGTGTATAAGACAAGGAGACAAGTGTGGGAGGCAACTGATAGACCATTCCTGAGGTATTACTTCAGAGCTCTGGGGTCTTGAGACAAAGATGGCTTCACGGACACATGACAAGAGACTCATAGTTCCAAGTTCTTGAAGCTCCCTACACAACCTTGAAACTGTTAACAAGAAACTCCACATTTTCATTTTTCCCCCCACTGGCCACTGAAAATTATGCAGGTGGCCTGAATTTTGACACTTTCCTTTCCCGAATTTCATTTTCTTCCACTCTGAATGAGGTTAGCAATAGTGTGACCTGAGCAGAAGTAGAACTAATACAATCTCGACCTTGCCATGTCTTCCTTGGCCCTCATCCCTGCAGTACAACCAGCCCTCCACTGGATCCAGTCTCAGCTTTGTCTGTGCCTTCCTCGGCCCTCATCCTTGTAGTTCATTAAGCCCTCCAATATCCAGTTTCCTCAGAATTCCACCAATCACAGATTGAGACAAATTTGCATCCATACTGAACATGTATATTCTTTTTTCTTGTCATCATTCCCTAAAACAATACACTTCTAGTCTCAGCCCAAGTGCTTTCCTAGCAGTGATATAGGACAGGTCAGTAATACCAAGGAGTTTTAATATTCTGCATCCATCCCTCCTTCACCATCTCTTCACCTGAAATCTTCTTTAGTCAGTGACAGAGGGATGTAGAGGATAAACCCCAGCCTGAGGTCAACCTGGGAGTGGTCTCTTCTGCACAGCTCTCATTCCCCACAGTTTCCATTTGTTCCCAACAGTAGATCCCTGCTCAGTTCAACAGCCTTCAATGGCTCTCTACCCTGTCTCTTTTCCAGGGGCCTTCCTGGATCATCTCTCAGATAAATTACTGTAGTCCTCTCCTAGCCCCAGGGTCTGCCTCTGGAAAACACAACTTGAGACAAGGCTACTGAGACTTATTTGAGATAGTACATTGAAAGTGCTTAGTACAGCATCAGACACAGATGCAGAATCCCTCAATAAATGGTAGGCATACAAAAAGAGCTGCACTGCAAAAAGATAGAAGGAAATCATAACATTCATAATTGATTTATAAATGTATCCTCCTAATGAAATTAGCTCTATAGGCCTTGCTCATGCCCAGTCAATAATGGCTTCTAGACCTCTGTTTCCCACCAGAAACAGATATATGTCACTTTGGCTCCTGGGACCCAGCCCAAAGTGACAGTTCATGGATTTCTTTCTGCTTCCTTGTTGGCCTTAACAACCAGAAGGGAGTACAAGTGAACCTCAGCACTGGCACCAGATATATCACCCACATCTTCATTCTGCATTCTGCAGACACAGAAATGGAGAAGCCAAGACAAGTGACCCAGCGTACAACAGTAAGTACAGGAGAATAAATCAGATAGCCTTCACCCTCTCCTAATCAATATCACTATTTGCTTGTTATTGCATACTTGTTATTGCCCCTTCCCACACAGAGATGTGCACTATATTATAAATTGCATAGAGGCAAACTTTTTTAAAATCTGTTTTGTTCACTGATTTATTCATTATAGCACACAGGGTGTTCACACCTAACACTGGGTGGCAATTACAATCAATTTCCTCCATCACTTGAGTCCCTTCAGCACGTTGATTGAAGGAATCCTGTGGGGAACATGTGTGGTTGAGAGTCCCAGAAAAGTACAATCCTGGACTCAGGCACTACCTTGGTTCTCCTGGTGGGGCATTCTCACATTGACTTAGCTATAGCTCTAAAGCAGCCTGTTAACCAGGAAGACCCAGGAAACAGTAGGAATTAAACAAGGTTTCTAATGCCTGTGAAGCCTTCAGGTGGTGGGGAACATGCTCCTCTGATCACGGACATAGGCAGGGCCCTGGGTTAAAGCAAACCTAAGCTCTCTGACACACAGACATTCAGTCCATCACATACACTATAGTACAGCATGGGAAATACAGCCTCAAAAGCATGCATTTGATAGAGAGGCAACTCCCAGAGGGGGGGGGGTGAATGATACTGCCTGCAGAAGTGTCCTAGGGAAGTTTCCAGGACAGGTGATACCTCTGTGCAGTCATGAAAAATATACACATGTTGAGGATACACAAGTCACTGATATTACTGATTCACAAATGGAGATTTGCAGGCCAGGAGTATCCACTACTGTCCAGCTTTGACATGTGTCAGCCATTTGGGAAGAACTCATGTGAGACATGCAAATATTCTATGAACAATGACACAAAAGACGGTCCTGGATGTGTACTGAGAGCTGAAGTCCAATCAGAGATGGTAACAGCATCCTTGAAACCCAAGTCCAACCAGACCTGTCTTTAGCCCTCAGAATGATTTTTTTTTTCTCTTTTTCCCCCTTGTGTGCTTTGACACTTATGTCCTTGTTGCTTAGGCCTATTTTTGCCCCTCTCTTTCTAAAAGTTTCATAGTTTTCAGAAACAAAACAAAAGTACAATGTATCACTTCCCTAATGAACAGAGAGAGGCTTTTAGCAGATTTCTAATGCAGTGCTAGACAACTACTTGAGACTTGATTCCCCAAGGACAGCTAACTGTAACGGATGGAGACATACATGGCTACTGAGAGTTCATTTTGATTGTTTTCATAAAGTACTGATAACAATTTATCTGTCTAATTCACAGGGAGATGCACAGAGATAAACACCCTGTCCCACTACGAATTTAATCATTCCAATGCCATGAAGACCAGCTTCTCCCGAACAGAGAGCATCACAGGATAATGAGGGTCCTCATAACATTGAAGATGCCCTTCCTATCAGTAGCCAAACCTGGAATTTTGAAAATTAACCATGAATTTACAAAAATCTGAGTCAAGTACCCATGACACTAGTTGTGCAAGTCTTTCTTGTCCTCTTCATCTACCTCCTTCTCAGATCTAATCAGAGCAGTGTTATATAATGATTAATCCCATCATAAGGAATCTACAATACTTGTACCAACTCTAATATGCCTGGATGTTTGCCACCAAAATCCCTTGAATCTTGATCCTTTAGCCTTAGTAGAACTAAAGTGAGATAAGCACATTTATCTGGGTGACCTGAAACCCTTCAGAATCCTTAGGAACTTTACTATGCAGGGCTATTTTCTTTCCTTTTTCCCTATTTCAAGAGATAAGCATGCTAATATTTAAGAAGTCCTTCTATAATCCTTAGTAGCAGAACTGCAGTGCTCCTTTCTCAGTTTTCTTAAAGAACCACAGCCCAGAGGCTCTGCCTGTGAACTTCACTGAGCTATTAAAACAATGAGGACAGGGCTGGAGAGATGGCTTAGCGGTGAAGCGCTTGCCTGTGAAGCCTGAGGACCCTGGTTCGAGGCTCGATTCCCCAGGACCCACGTTAGCCAGATGCACAAGGGGGCGCATGCATCTGGAGTTCGTTTGCAGTGGCTGGAAGCCCTGGCATGACCATTCTCTCTCTCTTTCTCTCTGCCTCTTTCTCTCTCTGTCTGTAGCTCTCAAATAAATAAATAAAATAAACAAAAAATTAAAAAAAAACAATGAGGACACAGTGTTTTGCCCTCTCTGCTGACAGCAAGCTTAGCTCCACAGATGGGCAAACGCAGGGAATGTGACTGGGGGGCAGCCCAGATGACAGTCTCAGCTGGAGTCTTCATCAGACACGGGAACTTGGACAAGTCACCCCAAATGTCTAAGTGTAACTTGTCTATCAAATGGGAATAAAAGTACCAGGTGGGCTGTCATGATGTTTGCACATTCTGAAGGAGTCTGTTTTAGTAAATACTTACATCCTTTCTCGTTTTTGAAGGCTTTATGCAATTATATAGGTTTTGGACCCATGACCATAACTATTCACTATTCTGAATTTCATCTTGGAGTGAGACAGCTCCCCTCAATACTGTATCCTTGGATCCATCTTCACATGGAGGTCTTCAATTAAAGTGGGAATACATCTCAACAGGAAAGAAAACCCTACTATGAAGTATCTGGACATAGACAACTTTACTTCAGAGAGTAAATCTGTAGGCATGCAAGCTTCCCTGACCACACAAGCTAAGGATAGATGGTAGTTGTAATTGACAATGATGACTCTTCCAACTAAGTGGCCTACATGAACTACCCCATGGATGCTCCACTATACTAAAAGGTAGATTCTCATACTAATCCCATTTCTGAGATGTAACACATGGACATGTTCCACAATATAACATTTGACAGAATGAAATGTGCCTAGGCCAAACTCTCTAATCTCTGCCTTTCTACCCTGTGCAGTTTACCTCTTCCCACTTCATGCCTCCCTGACATCGATGTTTGGAATCAGTTAGTATCATGATTCAAAAGGTCTCCAAAGTAGAGCACATGATACTTTCTGAACAGCCAGCTTCTCTACATTTGCCTGGTTATCCATCCTTAAACTAAGAATAATTACATCAAAGAATAATTACATCAAAATTTGCAGGATGTCTTTGAGAATCCAATAAGAAAGATAAAGAATAAATATGAGAAAAAAATACAGCAAAGGAGGCAGATAAGTATGGAGGGGAATTGGAAAGAGGAAGAGAAGAGTATGGTAGAACTTCCTTTTCATGCATGTGTGTGTATATGCACATTTACATGTGTGAGTGTATGCAAGTGTGCATGCAAATGGGTCTATATGTATGTGTAAGCCAGAGAACAACCTTGGGTGCTATCCCTTAGAAATGCTATACACCTTATTTTTTGACAGTGTCTCCTACTACCCTGGATCTCACAAATTAGGCTAGGCAGGGAGCCCCAGCAGTTCTCCTGTCTCCATCTCCCCAGCTTTAAGATTATAGGTAAGCACTACTGTTCTTGGCATTTTTCCCCCATGGGTTCTGGGAATTGAACTCAGGTCCTCATGTTTGCAAAGCAAGCCACTTTACTGATTATGTTAGCTCCCTAGTGCAGTAGGTCTTCAAATGGAATTTTCCCTTGCTCATAAATTCTGTGGTTTTTGGACTCCAGTGTGTGGGCTGCAGTACTATGAATGGATATAAAGGAGCCCAGGATCCTGTGATAATAACCCCTTAAAACTACCATCTATCCTTAGCTTATGTGGTAAGGGCAGCCTGTATTCACATGCCTGGATACTCTCTTAAAATATGACCTTTAGTTGAAGATACAACTACTCATATTTGTGCCCCTGCCTCTACCAAATAGATGGGATCCTTTGATTCCTGGAGGCAGAACACTGCTGGCCTCCCATCTTTGGACTTCCCTGTGGACACTGCGGGGAGAAGAATAAAGCACAGGGTAGTGAAGGATAAGCAGCTTTCTGATATACAGACAATGTGTGGACACCTCACCAATGTAGGCTTAGGCCCGGGAGGTCTTTTTCCCTTCAGGTGACAAAGGAAGCCAGAAATTGTCCAAAAAAAGATGTGGAGCTAAAAGGGTCTGGGTGAAGACAGGAGGGTACCCTCTGGCTCTATCTGGAACCCAGGACAGCTCCCTGGCTGCTATGCATTCCTTTCTTACCTTATCTCTTCTCTTATTTCTATTCATTCCCTTATTCTGGTTCTTCCCCTTCTCATCTTCCTCAGGATGCTAAAATGAGATATTTGGAGCTGGTGGTGTTATTGAAATCATCTTGTATTCCTGGAAGGGTTTCAGAGCCTCAGAGCCATCATTGTCCCCATGTCTTTGCATTCACTCTCCACCTGTCTACCATTAGGCTTAGTGGTTGAAGGCCAGCACTGAGGAAACCAGAGGTTGGCTCAGTCATCTATTCTTTAGTGATGAGTCAGCAGATACTAAAATAACACCTTGGAAATAGTAGGTACTAGGTACAGATTTGACGAATTAGTCAATTAATGAGTGTAAGTTCTTGACCTCATTTCATAAGTGGGAAAACTGAGGACCCAAGGGAGCAAAGCCTCCCTTTGGTAAACCAGTAGCAGAACCCAGACTGTATCTCCTTCTCCAGAAGTCTGGTTGCTTATCCCAATGCCCTCAACATTAGTAAGATAAAGACTAGGCATTTTACGTTTTTCAAGGCACTGTCCCAGGGAGCATTCATATCTCTTAGAGGAGCAGTGGCTCTATCCATTGCCAATCATTAAATCCCCAGTGGCACTGGCTTCTCACAGCCAAGACCTCCGTACAAGAAAGAGCCAACTTTGCTAGTCATAGCCTGACTAGCCTTAGATACACCATGGAATAAGGCAAATGCTAACTCTTATTTGATCACTTCAGTGAGAGGTTGTGACTCAGCGCCAAGAGTTGAATTCAGTGAGATATATAATGATGGTCATACTCCTTTGCTAGGAGCTCAGTGTGAAAACCCAGTTGAAGGGGACTGATAATATTGCGTTTATTTTGGAGTCCCTTCCTTTATTTTCTCTTGATCTCTTCTGGGAACTACTGTGACATACAGCCAGAATGAGGTGGTACTGCCAAGCAGCATCCTACCATTCGTAAGGGAGGACATCATAGCACTCAGTGTGGTTTCCGGTGCCAGCCTGACTAGGTTCAAATCCTAGCCCTGCCACTAACTACTGGTACACATCTGAGAGATTACTTAGGTTTCGCATGCCTCAGTTTCTCCAAGTTTCAAACAGAGATACAAATAATGCCTATACATTGAGTTTTGTGAAAATATTTGCTATTTTTTAATGTTTTATTTATTTATTTCAATTTGAGAGAGAGAGAGAGAGAGGGAGAGGGAGAGGAAGAGAATTATGTATATAGAGAGAAAATGAGCATACCAGGGCCTCTAGTCCCTGCAAACAAACTCCAGACACATGTGCCACCTTGTGCATGTACCTTACATGGGTCCTGGGGAATTGATTCTGGGTCCTTAGGCTTTGTAGGCAAATACCTTAACTGCTAAGCCATCTCTTCAGCCCTACATTTGCTATTATGTGTGAAATATTTATAAATTACCCTGACAAATCTAAAGTTTGAACATCCTATTCATTGTTATTAGCATTGCATAACCACAGTGATCTGTTAATTTAGGAAGTCCAAATTCTCCAGGGACCCCATCAAGGCTTTTTCCTAATTGTAAAAAGAAAATACCTGTGAGATTCGCCAGATGTTGAAGAAGCTATGGTACAGGGAAGCCAAGAACCCAGTGTCAGTGTTAATTTCGTGCTGTTATGTGTTCAGGCATGAGTCATCCCTTTCCTGTTTACCCAGCTTGAGGCTCTTGCTGTTACACTCTTTGAGCATAGGTGAGCTAGAGACCACTAAACATGCTGCTGGAGGGGCTACAAAACAAATACATCCAGTATCCTCAGTTTGGATGGACAATGAAGAACCCAAGCAGATGTGTAGGCCAGGTGACAACTTAAGCCCTCTCTCTCTGAGCCATCTGCGGCTCCACCCACGTGACGGCCCTGGAAGGGACTCTGTGTCACAGAGCTTCCAAGGTCTCATTATTATAAAGCACTTTGTAAAAATAAAGTACTCCAGATGGACTAAACCTAGTGCTGGCTCGGCAAGAGAAGGGGGGCAGGGAGTCTGAAGTAGTCTCTGTGGGAAGAAAATTAAGGCACATTTGTTTTATACAGGGCACCACTTAGAAAATTGCTTCTTCCATTGGCTCCTGGGAAAATCCTTTCTCTTCCAAGGAGTGAACCATTTGCTCCAAAAGAACCATTTTTTTTTCTGATAAGATCAAAGTAATCTTTAAGGGCACTGCTCCTTTCTGAATGTGGTTTTGTTAAGTAGGCAGTAAGATCCCAGACTGAGAGGTTGTATGAAGGTTTAGAGTTGTACCTTCTCTATGTTGGTCTAATACTCAATGCATTTGGCCTGTCCTACATCCTTGCAGCACAGTGAGATATCTAAGAGCCAAAATATATTAAAGTCATAATTTTGCTACTTTATACCTGCATTATCTCATTCAAATGACCTCAGTTTACTCTCCTATAAAATGGGAGTTAAACTTCATTCTTCAAGAGCATTATGAAGAATAAATGAGATGACTACATTCAATCTTACCAGGGACCCACCATTTACCCCATCAGGCAACTGAGGCCAAGATATTTATGTGTGGAGGTGTAACACCCAAAATCTACAAGGCAGTTAGTGGGAAATACAGGCTGCCCAACCCCCAACCCCATATATTTTTGTACCTCACTACAGGCTCAAATCAGTAACATTAGAATAGACTCATTGAAAATAAGATCAAACCAAGCATGTCTTAAGTAAGAATGTGGAATTTGTGCTGTATGCATGAGAGGATACATTTTCTTTAGAGTATTTGGAAGGTTACATCCCCTGTGTAAGTTCTGAGGAAACTGAGGCTTGGTGTCCGTAAGGACCACTGTGCTGCTAGGTGAAACAGACTGCCAAGGCCCATGCTGGACTCCAATAGGAACATGGAAGGAACACAGAAATCTACACTTTAATTAGCTTCCACACGGGGTGGCTTTGTGCAATAATAATGTTGGTAAACCATCAGAAAGCTGTCTTGAATGATCTTCAGAGGAAAAGTAAAAAGAAATTATCCTAGGCCATGCCCTGTCCATTTAGGATACTAGTTCCTTCTTGGAGTCAAATTAAATGGAAAAGATTATTTTATCCTCTCAACCAACGAGGAAACCATCTCAGGGTAGTTATATCACCAGTCTAAGGTGACAGAGTTAAGAAATAGTGGCCATGAGTTTCCTATCTCAGGTTCTAACTTTACTGTCCATAATTGACTCCACAATATCACCCTGTTCCTCCTTAACACAATCCCTACCTCCTGCTTCCTTTCAGGGCTCCCTGGAGCATTCCCACAGTTTCCAAACTCCCGTAGCTCTTCAGATACACCACATTCTTCCCACAGCTGCTTGGTTTCCTTATGCACAATACGACCAGAAACTCAGAAGCTCCTCCTCTCCCCTAAGCCCTCATCATAGCCATTCAAAACCTAATCCTTCAGTGTGGCTCATCAGGAAACCATCCCAATGCCATTTTCTTGAAGACCTGCCTGGAAATTCAGGAACCAAAAGAAGCCTTGGTGAAGCTGGCAAATGTAGCTTGAGAGGAGTGGCAGCCTAATGGTTTATGAACACTCATAAAGGTCTAGATGCCTAAAATCACATGTCTCCTCTACCATAGGCATAGGCATGGTGCATTATCAGTTTCTTTCAGTTCATGTTGTCAGTTACAGAGTAAAGCCAAAGTATGAGCAGAGGTAGTGAGAGACACACAGCCACCTCTACCCATGGGAAGGTGATCTGCCTTGGATTGAAGTACCCTGAATGTGAGTCCAGGTTCTGGGGCTTTTCGAAGTGGAATTCCCATTCTGTCTCTTGGTTTCCTTACCTGTGAAATGTGACGGGAAAGTTAACCCATGAGATGTAACATGTTGAATGATGACTATCTTAAGGTGGTGCCGTGTGAATGTTTCTGTTCTAAATAAAAGCATCAGTGAGAGTTTACAGAAAAATCACACAGCCACATGCTTAGATCAAATGCTAGGTCAAGAATAGATATTCAAGAAAGTATTTTTACCTCTGAGAAAGTCATAAACATCTCTTGCTACAAGGACTGAGCCTCGGATCACAAGACCCCTCTGTGGCTTTCCCATCCACATAAACAACTCAGTTCTAGAACTTTACAGATATCTAACCAAAGCTGTGTATCCCATTCCTGTGGTTCTTACTAAGCAGCTCACCTTCACAACTGATTCAGGCTGTTGTATAAATGGCTGGTGGTGAATAATTGAGAAGTATAAAGTCCCAGGCAATATCAGTGCATCTTTCCTTCTGAGTGGTCAGCCCTGGGGTTAGGAGCTACTGAGACAGCAGAAGGAGAGTCTGTGATTCATCTCCACTCAATAATATCCACCTTCTCCGCCACATAGCCTTATGATGTTTGAGAACAGGCTGTCTGTGCATTGGAACTACTAACATTTTGAGCAGAATTAGTCAGTGTTATGGGTACTGTCCTGTGACTTCAGGATGCTGGGCAGACCCTCTGGCCTCTTCCCACAGGAAGCAAGTAGTGTTCTTCAATTCATCAGTTGTGCAAACCAACAATGCCTCCAAATTTAGTCAAATATCCCCTCAGAGGTAAAATGAGTTCCCATTGAGAACCACTGATTTAGAATTGAAGTAATAAAAATTTGCAAGTTTCATAATATGGAGCTAATGTCAAGGTTCCTGAGTAACCCTTGGTACCTTTCACCACTCTAGTATGCACATGATTTTACCTCCAGTCTTGTCACCTCCTGCCCCTTCCCCCATCACTCCCTGTCAAGTATATATACTGCCTCCAATATCCATGGCTACTTTGTCAGGAAAGTCTTTTAGTAGCTCCTAAAATGGAATGGGAGACAGACCCTTCCTGTCTTCTAAATGTCACACCAAGTTGTACTCCTTTCTGACCACACTATGGTGATCTCAGCCCTTGTGCTAAGCTTTACATTCTGTGAGGGCAGAAGCTCTGCCTTATTTATGCTTTGATCCTGAGCTCCCAACACCAACCCCTAGACCAGAATAAATACTTAGAATAATAGAATGCTGATCTATTCACTTCCTACTATGTGTCAGATAACCATGTATCTAAGCTCACCTTGCATATGCTCATATCAAGACTGCATTATAGGCTATCATCAGTCCAAGTTCCCAAACAATAACTCACCCGATGTTCAATGTCACACAGGCAGTAAATGGCACAAGATAGACTCTGTGAGTCTGACTTTCTGTCTTTGCACTTGCATGCTGGCCTCCCTTGCTTCCCACAGAGGCCGACTGAATTTCTCACCAGGCTCCAGTCCACTGGGTAGTGATGCAGCAAGCAGGAAGGTATGAGTGGTGTTGATGGGTATGCCCTGAGACCCTAGAAGGCTCAAGTGGGGCTAATGCAAAGCAACTAGAGACCCCAGGCAATGCGAAACCCCTTCTCAAAGCAGCATGGAGCAAATCAGAGGGCTGTGGGCATCTTCCATATTCGTTCCTGTCTCTGGTGGCATTATTAGATTATTAGACTCTTTCAACAGACCCAGCAATGAGGAACCCTGAGGGTCAAAATAAGAATAATGATTTTTCTCCCCTTCTACTTTCCTAGAGTCAAGTTCAGAATTTAATAAATACAAAAAATAATACCAAAGTATTCCAATTCTTCCTCTCTGCAGAAAGTTTTTTTTTTTTTCTTCTTAATTTAGTTTAGCAGTGAGGTTAGATTGACAGTCTTGAGGCTGGAGTGTGTCCATTCCCACAAGGAATATTTTCATAAACACACATTTACCTCTCTCTCAAAAAAAAAAAACATTTTTTTTCCCAAATACAGAATATGAGCTCCATTAAACTAGTCTGGATATTCTATCTATCCCACCTCAGAGCACCTGAAGCTCCATTCTCACATGAAAACTTGCCTTCCACACAACCAATGAGGACCTTCCCTCTCAGCCACCTCCACCACCTCCACCATGAGATTCTGTCTGTCTGGAATCGACCTCTTGGCTTTGGCCCTTCCCAGTAAAGCTCATTTAGTGAACATGGGCCTCAGCTTCCAAAATAGCTCATGATTTTGCCAATGTAAGGCACTCCCAGTGTCTCTGGTAAGGGCTGTGACTCCAGCTCCTGCCCAGCAGAGCACTACACAGCTTCCTGCTCTCCTTGAACTGCCAACAATGACACAGGTAGGAGCGTGAAGGTGGTTGGGAGAGGGTTTAGTGGCCTTCCTAAGTAACCTCTCAGTATCAGAAATAACCAATGATGCTATGTGAAATATGCACAGCACTGACCCTGTCCCTAATATTACTTCCCTGATGGAAGCAGGCTGCAGACATTCTCAATCCTTTTCTTCAGTATGCTCTTTTGTGCTTTTAGTTCATGTGCTAACCAGATAACTATCAGGACACACGCTAAGGTAGATGAAAAAAAATAAATACTTAGGATACAAATAAATTAATCTGGGTCTTTTAACTCAATCAATCCACAAATATTCACTGAGTGACTCCCAAGCCAATTCAATGATAAGACTCTAGCAGTACAATGAGATGCAAGACATGTTGTCATGAGCTCTCCTAAATGAAGAGAAAGATGAGCCAGTCAGCCCTTATAGCACTCACTGCCATGTGACAACTGATGATGGAATAAGCAGAGGCAGTGATAGGAGCCATATTAGGTAATCCAATCTGGCCTCTATCAGGCAAGTGTCAGAGATGGATATGACATCTCTGCTGGGAGTCATAGGATGAGTAGGATTTCTCTGGGAAAAGGTAGGAAAAAAGTATTTCAAGCAGAGGGAACCCACGGGAGCACTCAGAAACAATAGAACAAAATAGGGATCTTTCAAAACCCTAGTAAAACATGCTCATCATGGCTGCTACACAGATTTGGGGATGCAAGGAAAAGACATAGTGAGTGAGTCACTATAGAGTTGGGCAGAGACTGACTCATAGCAGACCTTTAAGGCTATGTTTGAAATTTGGAATTTCTTTTGTCATCCATGAGGAAACACTACAGAGATGTGAGATGCTTGGTAAATGGAAAGGTACCTGAGACACCCACCTCCTGTCTGCTCTACTTCCCCCAAAGCAACCCCAACAACAGCCAAATAACAACTAATAGAGAGATAGAATCTTGAAACAGTAAGAGAGAAAGGCGGGACCTTAGAAAGGAAACATGAGTGGTCCCTGGTCCATGAAGCGGCAGCAATTCCTTGAGGAGGGGTGACTGACAGCCTGAAGGATAACAGGGCTAGGGCACTGTGCTGTTTTAGGAGAAGCATTGGATTTGAGACGTTAGATACTGCTAGAACAGCTGGTTGGCTGGAGACTGTGGGATCACCCATGTAAACTTATTTATTAATAAAACAAGCAGACAAGAGACGCCATCTGAAGTATATATGTTTGGCTGTGAGCCCAGGAGGGGAGGCCAATGACAGAGCAGACTCCTGCTGGTCTAGCATGGAGTCTGGCTTTCCCTTCCAGACATAAGAATTCCAGGATATTTACCTGGGGATGTCTGGCTTACAGAACAGAGGCTGACTCTCACTTTCTGCCCCTATGTCCAGAGGTTGGTAGTGCTTCCCTCCTCTTTCTCTGGTGTTAACCAGACTTCTTCAGGCCCCCTCTGAGATGTGCATGAGCTGGTCATAAACCAGACCTATAATGTGGGGGAGCTGAGCACATGGGCCTGGGCACACTCTCCTTCTTGGGTTCAGTCTCTCCTTCCCCTCTTTCTTCTCTCCAGACTCCTAGGGAAGAGTCTCATCAACCTCCCTCCCACCCCCCAGCACACACACACACTAATTACCTGCTGTGTGTTCTCCTGGAGACCGATAAGGAAGTAATTAGGATGGACACACAAGGATTACAGAGAGGAAAAATGTTCCATTGTCAAGATAAGGCCATGTTCCCCACCTCTCCCTGACAAATGAGTAGAACAGCATTTCAGGACATTTTAGAGCATGGAAATGGAGAGAGATGACAGAGGTGGAAAAAGGGTGTAGAGAGATACATATTTGAGATATGCCCTTAATAATTATCTTACTGAGGAATTTCAAACTCAAATCTTTCCAATCCTAGGCAGGTTGTGTATATGTGTGGAGCAGAATGGATGGAGAAACAGTACATATGCCTGGTGACAAATGATAGCTGCCACAAGGCCCTAGGGAGGTGCTGTGTGGGAGGGCAGGGGCACCCAGGTACCTCGGAGAAGCAGCAATAACACTGGGCTAGAGCAGCCCATTGTCATGCAGAAAGGAAGCTGGGGTATGGCAGTCCCTCTCATTTGTCAAGAGAAGCTGAAAATCCAGCTGTTCTGCGAAATTTCTCATCCCCCTACCCCTCATTTTGGAAACTAACCTTCTTAAAAAAATTCTTTAAGATCCAAACAAAATGATATCTGAGTGCCAGATGTGGCCTGTGGGCAGCCAATTTGAAATGTCTAATTTTAGCCCAGTGCCTTTTGGTTATATCCAGAAACTCAGTAAGTATGCAGAAGTGAGGAGGGACATCAACTTGCCCATGGCCAACAAAGCAAGTTAATGGTGGATCCAAAGCTCATACTTTTATTCCTCACTCTCTCTTCTATAATACTGAAACCTGGAAGCTCATCACAGAATGTGTGAATAAAATAGACATGCAAGGGACACCAGTGAGTGTCAGTAGGGATATGAAATTACCCGTCCGAAAATTATGCAGAGGAAAATGAAGAAATTGTTCCCATTGGTGGATGTGGGAAAGGCAGAAATGTATACAAAACACGTAGTGGTAAAAGTACTAGGTGATTTATTGCTTTTCCTGGAGCACCCAACTTGGTATTGGGGGATTAGCTTGAGATTGTGGACACAGCAACAATTTTTCAAGCACCTACTTGACTGATGCAGGAGGAGGCAGTCCCCTAAATGAATCGGAGTTGGAAAGTGTTTAAGTTGCCAAGACAGCACATCTTCAGGAAACTGGGGCAAGTGGGGGAAAGTGGTGCCCTGGCTATATGGATGTGAAGGTGACTAGAAAATCCTTAAAGATAATGTGATGCTTGAGATAGCATCTAAAGGGCAATATTTTATCAGTGGACAGGGCAATGAGTAGAAGTTACACCCTCAGAGACACACAGTGTTGGGATAGTTGAAACTGTCCTCGTTACTTCCTAAGGTGATGGTGTCACATTCATTTCAGAGCCCAGAACAAAATTTGGCACACAGTGAATTCTCAATTACTTCATTTCATCTAAATGAATATATGTAAATGAAAAGTTGGAGGACAGAAAAAAAATTTTGAATGTTCATGAAGGCATATAGAGGGACCTACAGAAGATGGTCTTGAGGCAGTGGGAACAGATAAACAATGGCCCCAACAGAAGCAGATGTTACACGTGTAGTTTGTGCCTATAAAAGAAGGCACGAGAAACAAAGATAGAGAAATGGAGTCCCCATTTGAAAAGGCCAAGCAAGGAAGTATGTAGAAACATTACAGAGAGATGGTGACATTGTCAGTATTGTGTCTCGGGAAGATTCACCTGACAGTGCTTGTTTGGTGAGTTGGAAGATGAAAGACCTGATGCGGGAGTCCCTTGAAAGGCCACTAAGAGCTCACTCATCATCTTGCAGCAAATATTTGTTGAACGAGGATGGTGTTCCAGGCTTTACCCTAGAATCCAGGGATCCAGCAATGAATGAAGCAATCAGTCAACACTTACTGAATACACAGTCTATGCTAAGCGTCATTGGTGGGCAGTGTTTTAGTGCTCATTCATTTCAGAGCCAAGAACACAGTCTGTCATACACTATAACCATTTGTTCCATCTAAATTAACAAGCAAACATGAAAAGTTAAAGGCCTGGAGGATTATAGTAGGGCCCCATAATCATTGATGGGAGAAAAAAATGATCTTTTATTCCTGGAGTAGGATTCTGGGTTTCAGTTACCTGTCTCAGTAATAGTCTGTAACTTTAAACAATTTACTCCCCAATATGTGGTCAGCTTCTGTATATGGGTTTGTTTCTGTAGGTCATGTACAAAATTGAAAACATTATCAGATAGGATAGATGGTGTTTGATATCATATGGCAAATCTAAGACTGCCAAGAAGAGAAAGGGAGGGAAGGGAACCAGATTTGAGAACTTTGAAAGTGCTCAGAAATACTGAGCTGAGTATCTACCAACTCACAACGTCCTTTCTTTGCCACAGCTGACTCTTGAAAGACCTCAGGCTGAATGTCCACTGCTATATGCGAACACATTCTTTATTATAATTGCCAAGTAACTTGGTGTTCTCTAGACTTTCTATACATGGTGGAAAAGCAACTTCCTGATGAGTAGTAACGAACCCCTCACCACCTCTATGCATGGCAGGAACTATGGAGTGTCACATTTTCATCCCTGGGAAATGGGTAGAGAAAGGAGTTAAAAGCTGACAAGGTCACTCAGCCAGTCTGAGGCTAATTCAAGACTGGACTGTGTGACCTTTCTCTAGCCATTTATCACCTGCCTCTCTGGTGAGCCAGCCAGAGAAGCACAGGTGTGAATGGACTGAACAACAGGTCACTCACTGTAAGCAGAAAGTGATGGCAAATCCATTACAAAGGTGATGATGAAATGTGATTCACAGAAAGGGAAAAAAAGAGTAGATATCTTCTGGAAGTTGAATGTGGAAGGAAAGTGTAATGAAGGCATGGAAGCCTTCCCAAGGAGTGATAACTTCATAGGAGAGACATAACAGTGTTCTGAGCAGGTTGATCTCCTTCTAGAGAAACAGGAAAAGTTGACCTCTAGTAAGAAGGTCAGCAAACAGCTGCCGGACATCTTACAGACATCAGCGAAGACTTGTAAGAAGAGAGGAGGTATGTCCTCATACAGGCTGTTCCAGCTCTCAATAAGAGGTAGCCACTCCATATTCTTCGGTCAAAGAAGGCAATTTGTCTAAATCGCTGCTTCTAATCCAATTTCATTTTGGCAAAGTGTTTTTATCATAGGTATTTTTGCTAACTTTTAAAATAACTGAAAGGGGATAAATAAAGACATGTATACTGGTCTCTTTCATTAATGACCCATGTGTACTTGTTATGCAGGGTCAGGTCTTTGCCAGTGATAGGGAGCATTGGTCATCTATGAAACACTGTCTTGGGAAAGCGAAGCTATTCACATGGAAGCCAGCAGCAACAGGGAGAGGCTGAGCAGAAGGCATACAACCCTTTAAAAGAAAAGACCAGGCTGTAATCAACATGAAAATGCAAGTACTTGAGTTCTGACTGCCAGAACCCACATAAAGTTGGACACCATAGTGGGCACATTTGAAATCACAACACAACTATATTGAGCTGGGAGAGGGGAGCGGGAGAATCCTCCAGAAGCTCATGGGTCAGCCAGCCTGGCAAAGAGCCATGAACAACAAATGCCTTGCCTCAAAACAAAAAGAAAGTCTACGACCAATGCGTGAAGTTGGTCTACCTGTGTCATGCACAGCTACATGTACGCACATGTGCGCGCGCGCGCACACACACACACACACACACACACCACATACACAGATAAGACAGAAATGAGGTCATTTTAAAAACACACATTTAGTGTACCTGCCACTCATGGAGAAAACTGAAATAGGGCTCAGTTTTGGACAAAGGATAAAGAAGGAACAGAGAGAAAATCTTGTTTTTCTTTTTAATTTTTATTGAGAACTTCAATATATGAACGTACCGTGACTAGGTTATATTGCCTTCACATTATCCTCTTTCGTCCCCTCTCCTTTAACTCCCATTCACCTGAAAGATGTCCTCTTTCAGAGTAGTCCTTCTTCTGTTATGTTGTCTCATTCCTTTTGACCTCCTCTTTCCTCTGTGTCAAAATGTTTATGGTTTGATTTGATCCCTGCCATGTCATTGTGGTTTATGTGGTTTGGTGTTTCCTTGGTCTTTGCAATTTTGATGGCTAACCCCACAATGCACGAGCCATATTCCCCAATAAGGAGGGTCCCTGCAGAAGGGGGAGGACAGGGAGGAGGCTACCCATGGTATCAACATGAGTGTATATACACTTTGTACATAACTAATTAAAAAAAAAAAAAGAAAATGTTTACGGGCTCTGAACAGTGTGGGTTTGTAGGGTTTTCAGTAGTTACTGTGAGGTCATGTATGCACCAGTCAGTTCATGTAGGGAGGATAGTGCTTCACAGTACACCTTCCCACGCTGTGGCTCTCACATTCTTTCTGCCCATCCTCGTCCACAGTGTTCCCTAAGCCTTGGAGGGTGTGTTAGGAATCTCCCATAATGCTAAGCCATTGATAGCTTCTTAGTTTTTGTTTTGATGAGTTTTAAGTCTCCTCCAGTACTTGTTGTTGTTATTGTTCTTATTGTTTTCTTTTCTTTTGTTTTGTTTTACTACTAGGGATCGAACCAAGATCCTCATAGGTAGGAACCTCCAAGTACTCTACCATTAAGCTATATCCCCAGGACCCTTTAGTTTCTTTGGTTGTTGTTGTTTTGTTTTGTTTTGCTTTGCTTTGCTTTGCTTTTTTTTTTTTTTTTAAATTGAGGCAGGGTCTTGCTCTAGCCCAGGCTGACCTGGAATTCAATATGTAGTCTCAGGGTGGCCTCGGACTCATGGCGATCCTCCTACCTCTGCCTCCCAAGTGCCGGGATTAAAGGTGTGTGCCACCATGCCCAGCTACTTTTTGTTTTGACAAGAGGATCTTCCAAAGTTTCTCAGGCTGGCCATAAACTATCTCTGCAGCCCATGTAAACCTTGAACTTTTATTCCTCCTGCTTCAGCCTCCAAGTAGCAAAGATTTCAGTTATATATATCAGCAGTCTAGGGGGAATTTTTAAGAAACAGAGGAAAGTGACTTCCAGTCAGAAAATCCTGGTTTTAGTCAGCTAACTCACATGCATGGGGGAACATGTAAAAAGGTGTGAATAAACACCAGAAGTCCTTTTTCTCTCCAAGATCTCTTACCAAAGGCTCTAGCTCTCAGGACTCCATATCTAATACCCACACACTGTTGCATTGAGGTGAGAAATACAATGAACAGAACAATCAGGAGATTCTAATGATAATAGTTAATATTTATTGTTTACCATGTTCCAGGAATTGGACTCACCGCTGAAATTACAATGGGTAATACTCCTCTTGGTAAGCATGTATCATCCTTCGAGCTTGGAGCCTGTGCTTGGCATTTCCCACGCATTATCTCTTATAATGTTCATGTTGCCTGTGATGGTTAATCTTGATCGTCAACTTGATTAAATTAAGATATAAATGTCTCGGGGGTCAGTAAAGCATAGCCTGTGTAGGTGTTTCCAGAAAGGATTAGATCATGAGGGCTGTGAACCGATGATAGTTTAATCCAGTGATGGATTTAGGGGTTGAGTAGACTATTAGGAAAGGCTGGGACTGTGGGGGGCATGTTTAGAGGACATTGGTCACTACAGGCATGCCCTGGAAAGATATACTTTGCCATGGGGTCCTTCATTTCTCAGTCTCTGCCTCATTGCCACCATGAGGTGAGCTGCTTGTTCTATCCCATGCACCTTACCGTGATGTTCTCTCTGAGTCACAACAGTCCAACAGAAACATATCCAAGTGACCATGAACTAAAAACCCTGAAACAGAGAGCCAAACTGAATCTTCCTTTCTTTAAACTGTTCATCTTAGGCATTTGCTACAGGGATGGAAAAGTGCCTAACACGCTGCTCTTAGGAAGTGAGAATGTTTACCATTTTTATTCCAGATGAGTCTGGCTCTCAGAGTAGATAAGTGCTTTGCCCAAGGTCACTGGTAACTGGTAGATCATGGTGAAAACCCAGTCTTTCGCACTTGCCCCGTCCTTGTTCTTTATTGCATATGCAGCATTTGAAGACTTGTTCCTTTGCATCTACAGCTTCCTGTTACCAAAGTAATAAAGGGATGTGAACAGATTTCCTTCAGAAAAGATTACCAGTTCACTTTGGCTTTGCTGATTATTCCTTTCTCTGAAATCTCTAGGAAATCTCAAGAAGATATAATTGTGCATCCTGGAGTAGATAAAGAAATCTTGATCATTGTTACAAACTTGAACTTTAAGAAAGCCCTACTGACATGGTAGAAAATAAATGAAACTGAGACATAGTAGAAGATATCTGAGCCAAATATTGATGAAGTATAGAAAAACACAGTAGAGTTTCACACTAAGCTGCTCTCTGTGTTGGTCCTGGAGGAATCTTCAGCATGATTTAGTGTGTCCTGTGCAAATTGCAGAAAGAGAAGGACAGACATGAGGCCTTGGGATGCAGCCTGACAAGAACCAGCAGTTGTTTACTACTCTGACTTCAAGTCTTTAGTTTGACCTCTGACGTTTAAACAGTGCTTCCAGCCCAAATGTCCTCCCCTGTTCCTTCAGTTTACTACCCAGCCCCTTTGTGTTACCCTGTATAAATACATGAGAGGACAGAGAATATAGCAGGGACAACTTGTCCTCCCTCCACAATTTGAAGCCCAATTTCCCCCCTTGTAGCTTTAATAGAAACTGCCAAGTTCACTGGGCAATCCCCACCTTTCCTTGGTGCGGTTTGCAACTGGGAAAGGGAGTTGAGCTGAAGGAACATAAGTGGAAGTTATGCCAATTTGCAGAAAATTCATAAAATGAAAGAGCCATGCCCTGAATGGATGAGTAGTATGTACCAAGCACATGGCCTATTGTGGCGCTCCTGGAACACTGCTAATTGCTCCCACTTCTGACATGCCTTTCCATTACAACTTTTGGCTCTGATGGGAACTTTTGAAGATTCAAAACAAAAGGCTGGATATTTTTTTTTTAAGTTGTGAGTTTTATTTTTGAGTTATACTGTGAAATCCAAGTAAAATAAGGGTATCTTCTCTTTAAATGTGGAAGGCAGAAAAATAATTACCCTCCTTCTCCCTCTGTCTTCTCAGTCCTTCTCTTCAACAACCTTGCATTCATGCCCCATTTAATTTTCACACATATTCTAAGATGCTAATTTTCTTTCAGACTTCACTGAACAGGCTCTTATATCTGAAAAGGACAGAACCCCAAAAGTTTACAAGTATAAGGCTAGACATAGGGATGAGCTTCCTTATTCCAGGGAGATACAGTTTTAGTCTGGAAGGAAAAGAAAAGAGGAAAAGGATGAAGAGCTCTTGGTTGTTTTGTTGTTCTGAAGCCATGCTTTGTCTCATAATAACAGTAAGCAACTCCATCAGACAGCTGCCCTGTCAGGCTCTATGCCTAATGTGTTGTGATCCTTTATCTTTTAGCCTTCAAAGCAAACCTACACAGTATATAGGATTAGCCTATTTAGAAAATGAGAAAATTGGGGTGTAGGAGCTTAAGCACTAGCCTGAAGCAGTAGAATATGTTTATTAATACATAGTGTGTGTATAAATGCATAGAACACTATTCACTATAATCGAAAGGGAAGCATTAGCCAAATGTCCATCAACTGATGAATTTTCAACTCTTTATGTTATAGTTATTCAATAGGATGCTAATGCACCTTAAAAGAAATGGAATACTGATAAATGCCACAACATAGACAAACATAGAAAAGGTTAGGCTAAGTGAAAGTGCCCAGTCACATAACACTATATAGAATATGAGTACTTACATAATATGTCCAAGGAATGGTGCCTATTGAAGCTGGGGTTGATGGCGGTGGGGGTGGGGGGGTGGTTGGTGAGGCAGGGCAAGAATGCAGTAGGTAAAATACAGAGGTTTTTTTGAGGTGAGAAAAATGTTCTAAAATGGACTAGCAATGGCTGTATATATCAGTGAAATGCATAAATCCTAACGAGTTCTGTGTTTTTAACCAGTGGCTTGTATAGTATGTGAATTAGATCTCATTAAGTGAAAAGAGGGGGGAGTGGGGAGGATGCCTCAATCCATCTAGAAGGCTCCCAACACCTGATTATTCCATGCATCACCTGGGCCTTGGAACACACCGCCTCACTAAATTCTCAGGATTGTTCTGTGAAGCGTAAGTGACCATTCTCATTTCATAAATGAAGTTGAGAGTCAGAAGGAAAAAAAAAATGGTATGATTTTCCAAAGGTAAGTTTAATTTACCAAGAAGCAAACCGATTTTTCTCAACATCTCCATAAAGGAGAATTTTGCCGTGACTTACAAGCTTCCTCAAAGCAGATAATGAGAGAACCACAGTGGGACCAAAAATGATCCAGTGAGTTTTGAATTCCCTCTAAATGCCATGATCAAAATATGCCCATAGAGTTAATCTGCAGCCACTGAAGTGAGATTGGAAAGGTTCAATTGAAGTGGTTTTAAAGCTCTAGTTTAGATACTTTTCAACATAGTAATCAATGGGAAATACTATTAAGATAATTTTGAAATCACTGATATTGTCCACTACTCTCATTTTAAACATCACATAGCTGAAACTGGGGAAGAACAAGGTATCTTGAAGTTATATGGTGAGTCAATGTTAGTGCTGGGCAGGGGTCCAGTATTCTGAAACTACCATAACACACACACACACACACACACACACACCTCTTAGTCCAGGTTAATGGCCTTCTTGGTACAAGAAGACTAGGTTGGAGAACTTGGACCTCCTCTCGATTCCTTGCTCCTCTCCAGAAGCCAGAGAACTTTCCTGCCAAGGGTCATATGTTAAATACTTCTGTCTTTGAAGGAAACACGGGCCCTGTAGCAATTCACTTGGCCAATGTGACAGGAAAGCAGCCAAAGGCAATACTCAGGAAAGGGGTGTGGCCGCAGTCCAATGCAGGCGGCAAAGGGCCAGTTAGGCTTGTCAGGTCACACTCTGCCTATGCGTGCTCCAAGCAGATCATCTTCTATCAAGTAATCCTTTCCCTGGGTCGGAAAGGAATGGGTTGTAAAAGGGACAGTGCTCCCTCCTCAGTGCCCTCGGGGTATGGAGCAACATGGAATCAGGCAAGTGTACTTTCAGACACAGGCTTTCATCTACTGACCTCTGACATGAGCATATAACAACTACTTAGAGACTTTTTTTGGCATGTAACACACCAACAACAGGATTCATCCTTAGGATTGTAAGGATCATATGAGAAAGGGTAGGCCAGGGATAGTAATGGTAACAAAACCACACCTCTCTCCACCTTCAACCACCCCCCTCCCAATCACCTTGACCCCACCTGTTGCTTATGTCACACTGGGATTCTTGCTAAATTCCTTTCACACATAAAGGTTTTCCAAGCCCAACTAGCTTTATACTCACTCAGCTTGTAGTGAATTCATCCCATAACTTCTTGTGGCTTATGGTTCTAACATTCCAGGTTTCAATGCAGTTGTCACCTCCTGTTTGTTTTCCAGGTGCATCCAGACACTCAAGTGCCTGACCCTGCTTAATTTTCCTTATAGGCAAATTTCTCTTTCAAATTTCATTACAAATTTATTTAAATATGTATTGTTTTTGTTTCTTTCTAGGTAGCAAGAGGATCTCACTGGAACACAGAATTTTTCCCAGAATTCAAGAGACACATAATACATATATGTTGAAAGAATGAAGATATTCAAATTGCTGTAATTTTATAAATTATCTTCTCTATCTCTCTACGGGAACTACCTGGCTTTTGTACAATACAAGCACTCTCATGCCAGGAAGGTCAATCTAATGGTATATACCTCAGTTAGCTTCAGACGTACCTGGAACATAAAAATCCTATGTTTCAAGTGATCTATACCCCTAATGCCATTGGTGGCCAAGAGCTAGTATTGCACCTGAATTGTTGAAATGACATTTCATTATTATCCATTCTAAATTTAACCTGTGAAGGTTTTTAACCCCTTCTTTCTTATATATTTTTAATGGGGAAATTGAGACTACAAACAAAAAGGAGACTGGGAATTTTTCCAATCTTGTTCTTTATCAAATAATGAATATTTAACATCAATCAAATCATCAAACACTGGAACTTTTGGCCCTTTAAACATCACCCCACCTCATAAGATATGTGGATAACCCAGAGCAAGAAGGAAAGAGGGGCTTGGTTAAGATCACAGAACATGTGAAATGTAGAATTAACACTGGAGCCCATATCTATTTGTACCCAGAGGTGAAATCTCACCCTTTCTTCACGCTGCTCTAAGGAGAAAGACAGAACAGGAAGAAAAAGAGATGAGATTATTCCAGGCACACATTCAGAGATGCTCATGAATTCTGACAATATGAACAACACACGACAGCTCCACTGAACAATTTGGCAGTGAGTGTAGGAAGCTTAAGGAGGCAGGAGGTCTGGAATGAAAAAAAAAAAGGCCACCAGGCATGCAAAAATATTTCTATTCTGCTCTTTTCTAAGTCTGTAAAACAGGGGCTCAGACAAGAGGCACTGAGGTATAATGAGAGTCTGAAGAAGGTGTACATGCACACTGTGTGTGTATGTGTGTGTGTGTGTATTTGCGTGCACATGCTCATGCTGGGGCACAGCTCCCAAGAGATTGTAGAGGGAATAATCGATTCGTAAGATGTCACTCATCCTTTACACAAATTAACCTCCACCCCCCTTTTGCTTGGATTAATTTTCTCTTTGTTTCCTTGACATTTAGCTGGGGAGAGCTAAGAAGAATTAAAGCAGGTTCTTCCAGAGGTGAAAGGGGAAATAAGGGTTTCTGGGGCAGAAGCCTGGGGAACTAGCCCCAATATACAGCTTCCCACCAGGGGCAAAAGGGAAGCTCTCCTTGGTTTCTGGCTTATTCTATATGCAGCAAGCAACCCATCTTAGCTTCCAGATCCTGTGAAATAATAGTGGTAGTTGATATTTACTCTGTGGCTGATCTATGTTGAATGATATGTTAGCATTATATCAATTACCGGCAACTCAATGCTGCTGAAGTTCTCATCAGGCTAAGTTGCATACAATGTCCATGACCTCACCGGGAATATTGGATTCTTTTCCACCAAGCCTAAAGGCATCTGTTACAGAACCACCCTATAGTGCTTCCTCTGCTCAGATGATCCATCCTTTCTTCTCTGCTTTAAAGTCTCAGGTCCACAGGAGTCTGTGCCCTCCAAAGAACCATATCCTTCTCCCTCATATCCTTCTCCCAGGACTAGAAGCTTTAGCCACTATGAAATGTCATAAAGACAGAATTTAATAAAATATTGCCACAGGCAAGCTCATGCGACACCACAAGTGCACATAAATGTGTATATACCACATACAAATACACACACACATACACACACATGTACACACACACAAACACATACACCTTACGTTATACACATAATAAGAAAACAAACATAACTAAAGAAATAAGCATAACACAATATAAAATAAGGAAAATGATTTAAATAGGTATATTCATAAATGATGAACAAGTACCAATGAGAACAATGCTGTGTATCACTATTAGCCTTAAGGAAAATGCAAATCAAAACCATGATCTCATATCCCTTAGCATACATTTGGATAGCTATAATCAAAAGGAAGATGACAATAGCACGTGTTGAGGATATAGAACTGAAATTGGTAGTGGGAATATGAAACAATGCATCAGCTTTGGGAAAGTTTGACAGTCCCTTGTTATGCCAAATATAGAACTAACTTATGACCCAGAAATTCCATTCCTAGAACTGAACATACTTGTTGAAACAAAAACTCATATGTAAATGGTAAATGTCACTTTTTTTTTAGTTTTACAGGGTAAACTTCACGATATGTAAGTTCTTTCTCAACACACTACAATTTACAAAGTAAAGAGGAATTAGGAGAGGATATTAGGACACCACGAGGGTCATGCTCTACAGCACTGATCTCCTCTTTACCTTAGCTGTGTATCGCCTTGTTGTCATAGTCTTTGGGAATAAATAAGCTGTCTAACATTATTTTTGGAAAGAGAAACAGTATAAATAAATATATAAATGAGTAAATGATACTAATATTGAATTAATAAAGATCAGTTTTTAAAATGCCTATGTACAAATTACAATTAGCAGGAAGATCCTAAGGACTCATCCACACAGCTAGGACTCACCTGCATCAGTGCAAGTGGGAAGTTCCTGTTTTACCCAATATCTACCAAAGCCAATGCAGAGAAAGATGGCCATAAGTTAGAAGGGTTCTCCAAAGAACTAAAATTCTTTCATATTTTCACAAAGGATGACTATAGCTTCAGGAACCTGGAATCATTATTCCAGTACATTAAGCTATATCCTAATGATCTTTGAAAAGTGAAAATGGGAACATGAAAACAGAAGTATTTGTGATTTCTTTCTTATCCATCACGTATTTCAAAAGACCATGTGCACGACATTGCATGCAGGCATATCTCTGTTTACCCTTCTACTAACCTCTCTAAGTCCATTGGGAATAATAAACACATTTTTCTGATGCACATATTAAGGATTAGAGACAAAGGCAACTTCCTGGAGTTGAAACAAATCTCATGTATATTCTACGCCTTTGTGTCATTCCAACATGTATGATTTCCATTGCTGATATTCTCATTCTATGGCACAGATATTACTACATAGTGAGGTATTATGGGAAGGCAAAGAGGAGGACGTGTCTTCAAAACAACTAACAAGTAAACATTGTTGTAAGTAAATACGGAAGACTTACTTAATGAGATCACAGCAAAGGGGAGATATAGGAGAACATACTGACAATGTTATATCCCATGCGTAGAGGTCTTGGTAATGGGCAAAGTGGGTTGCACATGGCCTTGAGCATATCCATCTAGTGTATATAATAAATTCACTCATCTTCCCCCATGCAGCTAAATGAGCTAACAAGTGCCATCCTGCTTTGCTAGATAGAAAGTGTTACAAAAAATCTATATCCCATTAATTTATCTGAATTTAATTTTGTTCTTATATTTCAAAATTAAAAAAAAAACAAAGTCAATGAAAATCTATCCATCACTATCTGTCTATGATTTCACAGGGTCATTACTTCCTCGTAGTCCTCTCGCCTGTATAGGCTACCAGGAAAGTGAAGTAGGGAAGAGTGTCACTTTGCAAATGGTGAGGTGAGACTCCCAGTCCTCTATGAAATAGCAAACTACTGTTTTAATTATTATTTTCTACTCAAATTACCTTTTAGAATTCCTAAAGTCCCAATCTTCCCTATGTTCAAGATGACCTTAATGGACATGACTTCAATCTTTAATCCCACTTTACTTCTATTCCTTCCTAGATATAAACTCCTAAGTTATTTTAACATGTGAGTACACCTCACCATACAACTCTTACTCATTTATTGACTTGTTCACCCATTCACCAAATGGTCATCTCCAAATCTTCCAACAGCATTTTTTCAGGTGCCCTATCTTGTGCTAGGCACATACTTCCAGAGGATTGGCAACTAATTGTAAAAGCTAGAAGATGCAACATGCCCTGAGATACAGGAAAAAAATGTTATATGAATCACAATGAGAAAGATGAAGGTCTCTCCAGGTGAGCTCAGGGCAGCCTCAAGGCAGGAGAGGACTCATGTTTATCTCATACCTCTAATGCACCAAGCAGCACACTGCACACTTTTAATTCATTGTGTCTTTTAATATTCTCAGTGAGGCAAATCAATCAGATGAGATGAGTGCAAAAGAAGGCATTTTAGTCCCCTGCCACCACCAAGTACTGCTAAGCTACCACCATTTGGGTTTGAAACAGTTTGATTGGAAGTGTTTATAAGCTGTGTAGATGACTGGATCCTTCCCACCTTCTGGCTGGCTCACAGAAAGGAAACAGCAAACCTATTCGGAGACTTCTCTTTACTGCCTCTCCTGATCTCATAGCTGCATAGGCAGATTCAGTGAGCTGGATTTGGGTGCATTAATGTTGAGCAGATGTGTTCTTGTAGCTCTCGAGAGGACAGTTAGAACCCAGGAGCTAGACTAACAGAAGAGTAATGCTGGGGGAGGTGTGCTTGAGCTGGTGGCTGCATGCCAGATTTCTTCAGTGTAAGAAGTGTTGGGCATGTAGGATTCCAGCATCCCTGGGCTTCTGAATACATTATTCTCACTTTATAATTCCCTTAACAACTGATAGTAGTATTTCCCATGTTACATGTGAGGAAAATGTAAGCTCAGAAAGGTAAGTGATTTTTGTTCCATCTATACTTTTTGCTTGTTGGTTTATTTTCTGAGACAAGATATTGTTATGTATCACAAGCTGGGCTTAAACTCATTGTTTCTCTTAACTCAGCCTACAAGATACTAAGAAAACAGGTGTGCACCACCACACCCAGCTGCTTCATACAACTTTTAAAGGACGAGGTCAGGGCAGTATCTTCAATGAGTCTATGTCCAAGGTGAATGTTCTTTGAGGCTTCCCTCACCACATCTGGGCTGAAATTGGAAGTTTACATAACATCTGTGAACTTTAGAGGTGGGATGAAGTGAGGATACCTTGTCCTACTCCAAAAGACACCCTGAGAGCACACACACACACACACACACGCACACACACACACGTATATATACATACATACACTTCTGCCATATCTGCACTGTCATCAGACAGACACTCTAACAAATGCTAGAAAAGGGACTGCTTTTCTGACCTTCTATTTTCAAGGAATCTAAAGGAGAAACTCAATGTCTTTTCCTAGGGAAGCTTTCCCCTGAAACAAAATCCCAGCAGTTTCCCTGGGACCCATTTTTCATGCGATTAATGTCAAGCCTCCCATGTTTCCTAATGAAACTTGACACTAACTGAGAAAAATGGATACATTAATATTGAGTTCATTAGTAAATAGATTACCCAAATGTTTGGGGTAAAGGGAGGAGGAAGGTGAAAGGAGACAGAGAAAGAAGAGAGGCCCACATACCACTCAGCTATTCTGACAGGAGCCTCTCTAAGGACCACATGCTGATCAAATATTTATAGATTTTAATGCACCAATCTGTTATGTCAAGAAATATTCTCTTTTACCAAAAAAAAAAAAAAAAATAAGAGTGCCACCTGATGCTATAACATTTTACTTAGAAGAGAACAGAGGTCCACAGAGGAAAAGCAGAGTTCAGAACGTGCCCTTTGTTCCCTAGATGTGGAGTACAGATGACTACTGTCACATTCCCCTTGCCTAGATTTCACACCAAGAGAAAAAGATCATGAGTAGGAGCGGAGGGGAAATATATCCTGGAGGGAATAGTGTCTGTAGAGAAAAGTGCCCTGTGTCTCCTGCTAAGTCTTGTTACTTGCTAAAGAAGAAGGCAGTGACCACTACTGTTGGGTATCTTTAGCCACATGGGGGGAATAAAGCCTAGCAGAGGTAGAAGAAGCCAATAGAGCAGAAGCAGCTGTGTCTGCCTTTCCTTTGTGTATAACCTTGGACACTGCTCCCCTCCTCCTGCTGCTATGAAAAGGTGATGCTGAGGGTAGCCTTAGACACTCTCACAGAATCTCTGCCACCATGCTCAAATGCTGTGTTGGGAATAGAATCTCTTACTGAAACTATCTCGTGCCATGGAAAGTATAAAGTAAACATCTGTGTCTAGTGCCCTAGGCCCTAAGGGATACTTAATACTGAGGTTATGCTATTTGGACACCATGTTAAATTTCCTTATAAATATCTGTTTTTTTTTTCCTATTGATTGATACTGCTCACAGCTTTGAACACAAGTTTCTTTACAACAAGGGTAGAGGTGATTACAGAAATCCATAGATGACAAATTACATTAAAAAAGTGTTGAGTTTATGGTTAGCTCTAAACATGACATCTAAACCACACTCTCCAAGGCTCAGGAAAACGAACAGAAGAGGGAGTGGAAAGAATATAAGACAAAAGGGTGTTAGTTTGTGGAATGCTATCTTCTGGATATGACAAATGCACTACCATCATGGACTCACAGCAGACTGGGGTTCCTGTACTGGATTGAGCCTTTTGACATCTCATCCTAGATAAGGAAGTTTCATCAAACCCACATGTTCCAGAGTAAATAATAGAAACTGATGATTTCTGGGAGAGGGGATGTCATGTTCATTATAGGGTTGGCCACTGGAGGATTGTCCATTCTTCAGTAAATATCCTGCCACCCATGACTACACAAGGAATCCTAATGTAAATCATTACACAGAGGCTCCCAAGACCTCATCACTGAAGTAGACCTAAAACAAACCCAACATGGCTCAGGGAATTTCTCAGAGGAGGGGCCAGAAAGATTGTTAGAGCCACAAGTTGGGGCATGATGCACAGAGACATTGCCTCTTCACAATAGCTGATGGCCACCCACACAATGAAACACCTACATTCCCCAACGAGGAGGGGAGGATAGGGAGGAGGCTAACAATGGTACCAACGTGGCTGTAGACACACTGAGTATTTACATAAGTAATATAGAAAAAATAAAATAGAATAAAACAGTACATGAAAGCAGGATGGGGATCTAATGAGAAGAATTGTTTTAGTAGGAGAGAAAAGAGTGGGGGTAAAGGTGAGATCAAAATGCATTGTACACATACATGATATTGCCACATAAGGTAAAATAAAATTCACAATGTTGCTAGTTTTACATAACAAATATTTATTTTTAAGATCATTGAAAAATAGCTAAACATTTTTACATGAATGTATTACTTACATCATGTGTAGCATATTATTCTATTGTTAGATATATGTAGTTTAATTTTCTCCATCATAAATAACACTCTAATAATAATACATTGTGTAATCTACTTTACATTCATCAATAATTTCCTGATAATCAATGTTGCTATTTTTATGACACATTTCTATCCATTCATGTTAAAAGCAAAGAGGCAATGACTCTGTTGCAGCTCCACTCCAGTGTGCTATCTTGGAGAACAACCTCCATCCTTTCTATGGCACCATGCCCACCAGTAAGAAGGCGAGGCTGCACAGCACTAACTCTCCATTCAGGGTTTTTGTGTGTCCACAGAAACCCTGACGAAACTTCAACAGGAGAATTACTGTTTAAGCAGGTCCATCATGGGGACCTGAAATGAATCTTCTCCAGGGGCCTAAGATGAATCCTTGATTATCAGGTCAAAGTGGAGAGACACAGACGATCAGACAGAATCTCAGAACCATTGTTAACTTTTGTGTCTCTTCAAGTTCTTGGGCAAGGGAATCTCATGTCATGCTTGGATAAGAAAACAACTTCTCAATACAAGTGAGGATGGAAAGGAAGAAAGAAATAGCTCAGGTAGAAATGGACCCCTGAGAAAGTAAATGTTCATGAATTGAATAGTTTATTTTCTGGTCATTGCATTTCACTCTGCCATGGGTACTTTACTCACTGAGATAGGAATGATCTGCCAAAACATTTTTACACACAAGAGGCAGAGAAAGACAGATGGTGAGAGACAGAGAAAGACACAGTCTGTAAGCTGGAAGCAGAGAATTCCAATTCTTCATTAGGCAGGAGGTTAAATAATCAAAATAAAGAATAAAAGGAAAATAGCAAATACACAAACCAAAACAATACCACATTTAAAGAAAACTTTGTGTTCCACACAGCAGTGACATTTCCTTAAATGTCTGGGCAAACCCTTTTTACAGGGGTGTTTTTGTGTGGGCTGCTACCAAATTTATTAGCAGAAGGAGAAATGCCATGGAAAAGGTGTAGAATGCATAGGAGGATAAAGCAGGAAGCGAAAATGCATTCAGTTTCCCAAATCTTCTAGCATGATTCACTGGCTGTATTGTGACAAAGTGAGAGGCCTCTGAGGAGTTAGTTTCATGTCTCATCCATCCATAGGGTAATGGGAAAATCCTGCCTTGTTTCTGTAAAATATCAGCACACACAGTGTGCCATATACACCCAATTCCATTAGAGGTAATGGAACAAGATTGTCCTAGAAGTTGTTTTCAATTGCTTGAGTGCATCCTTCATTTAGAGGAACAAGAATATATGAGCTGTTTGACTCATGTTGATGTGTGGACCCAAGCTGGCAGCAATAGCAATGGACAGCAAAGTGGAGACCTGGTCAGTATCACCTCTCTCCATGGTTGAGGAAATAATACTTAGCAATTCCATCTCGTGTCATATATCAAAAAGTAGCACATGGCTATTCATTAACCTCTGTTAACTCAATACAGTCCAGGAATGGTACACTCTAACAAAGCCATTCCCATTCTATCAACAGGACTACAGGATCCAGGGATCAAAGTGCACACATACCAAAGTGCCAGATGGTCAGGACTTTGAATGTCCCATTATGTCACTTCAGGCTGCTTGACTGCTGGGGAAGTCATTTAACTACACTAAGACCTAATTTTATCACCTGAAAAATGAACAAAACCAATTTATGCTCATTGAAATAATTCATGTGGTACATGTTGCAGTCAGGTTCACATTACTGGCAGACAACACATGACCAAGAGAAGCTTGTGGAGAAAAAGGGGCTTATTTTGGCTTACAGATTTGAGGGGAAGCTCCATGATGGCAGGAAAAAACAATGGCATGAGCAGAGGTGGATATCACCTCCTGAGCAACATCAGGTGGACAACAGGAACAGGAGAGTGTGCCAAACACTGGCAAAGGGAAACTGGCTATAATACCCATAAGCCCACCTCCAACAATACACTGCCTCCAGGAGACAATAATTCCCAAATCCCCATCAACTGGGAACCTAGCATTCAGAACACCTAAGTTTATGGGGGACACCTGAATCAAACCACCACAGTAAGGATGGGGAAAGTCACATGGAAATTATATAGAGATTGATAAATACTAATTATCAACAACTTTTAGTTTCTTAAAGAGAGTTCCAGTGCTGACCAGCCTTATCTGTAATTTTCTGACTCTAGGTTATCTTGAGAACTCATGTTTAACTCCTAATAATGCCCTAACTAACTAGAAGCACTCGCTCACTTGTTTGCTGTATGAGACTGTAATGATCTTTTAAGTGAAGCAAAGAGGACAGATTTAATATTAGTTTATCAATTTGAAAATATGTTTTTTTTAGAACACAATTGCTTTTCAAAACACACATGAAAGTAAATTTTCATTGAAAATAGGATAAAATGGGTATAGGTCCAGCAGTCTCCTAGTTACCTGTGCAACTGACTATCTTTAATGGCATCTCCTGGTGAACACAGGTATGGTGTAATCTAGCGAGAAAACAATCAGCAAATGAACAAATGAACAAAAACAGTGTCTCAATGAGACTGCGATATCATCCAGTGGTACTAGTCATGACCCACAGAGAAGCACATGGGAATTTCAGGAGCTAATTTGCTGGACAGCTCACTCCTTTCTGGATGGCAAAATGGGAAAGACAATGGTTTCTCCGTCCTGCTCCTTACCCTTCTCTCCCAGAAGCAAGGCAAGCACAGCTGAAGGAAGAGCAGTACCTTCAAGAAAGGAAACATAGCCAGAAGAAGTCATGTGCACATTCCATTTATTCCCACCCATGAACTGTGTATCTACTAAAGAGCTGCCCTAAGTGGGGCTAGAAATATTTGCACACATGACTGCTTGAACACGTTCCCTTCTGGTGAGTTTCCTTAGATTATGGCAGCATAACCTCCATTTACACCTTACTGGTCATAATGAGTCTTCTCATTCTCCATGAAATTAAATCTCTCTGTGTCTCCCTTTCATTAGATGCTTCCGTTATTATAGGAATGGAACCACTTAGGTAATAAAGAATAATCTCACCATCTTAACATTAACATACTCAAAGCTGCAAACTTTTTTCTGGATAAGGTGACATTATTAGTTCTGTGGTCTAGGTTGTTGATAACTTTTGGTGTAATTATTCAGTCAACCACACTATTTTTCCTTGTCTAGAGTGTCAATACAAATTTTAAGGATATCAGCAGGTACATCTGATCCTTTAATGCTAAACCACAGATATGCAAAGAAATCTCCAGGGGTTCCTTGGTACTTTTCTGAAACTGTCCCATTTGCTTGGACTACAAATTTTCATTTCTGTTGCTTGTGCATAGCCTAACAACCCTGCAGAATGAGTTTGAAAATACTCATCCAATACCAAGATTTATCAGGTCACTAGAGTGTGCAAACTCACTTTTTCCTGAGACATATTTACAAGTAGCATTAGCAGCACTGGCATACCAAGTTAAAGTATGAACAATAGATGTATTGCATCACTCTCTAACATTCAGTTCAGGCATGGTGTTAATGCTGTACATTCATTGTATCCTTTGAAGAAATTATGTTCCACCCCATTTGCATATAATAAGACTGAGACTTGCAGAGTTTAAATCCCTTTCCAAAGACAGTTAGGTACCAAGCATTTTAACACCATCCACATGTGATGATCCAGGTCCCAGCTCTCAACACAGTCTATGCCCTTTCTTTCCTGCTCACAGGCTTCCTACTAAGCCCATGTTAACTAGCCTAATATCAACTTTACATACCTTAAAAAGATGGCTTTCTTTTCTTTTCTTGAAAGTATCAATATAAGTACTGCTTTTTATTTTATTTTTTTTAAAGTTTTATCAATTTTTTAATAGTTATGCATATAGTGTGTACCATTAGTAGCCTTAAAGGTTAAACATATGGCTTTCTTCAATCTTTCTTCTACCCAAATAATCTCTGGTTCCATAAATAAACAAATGATTAATTAGTAAGTAAAACATGGAGAAGGAAGAGATCAAAGATGGCACAGAGAATGGGAGAATGTAGAAAAAAGAGGGAGAGAAGAGTAAATCAAAAAAGTAAGCTATATAGAAATGTTACTCTAATCATCTCTCTATTAGATGGCACTTCAGCAATTAATGAAATAGGAAAAGCATCTCACCAGGTGGTTTCATCATTAGTTCCTTGAGAGAGAGAGAGAGAGATGGATAGAGTGAGAGACAGAAAGAAGAAAGGAGAGAAAGAAGAGAATGTGAAGACAAAACACATTCCCAAAGGCAACATTAATAGAAGAAAATTAAATGCCATATCACAGCATTTCTAATGAGATCTCAAAGTCTTCTTCAGATGAAATGAATCCTGCAGGCCCAGGAACTGGAGTAGGACACCACGAGTTATATTTCATCCCATTTTCATATAAAAAAGCTTGTGAAAACTTGGGCAATATAGAGATTCAAGAGTAAAAACATGTGTAGAGCCCCAGACACCATGCTACTCTACAGCTTCATTAATTCTGAACTCTGAGAGTCTCCCAGGGTTGCATTAACCCTCTGAGCACAAACAGTTTGGAAACAGATGTACTATTCTGGAAAATAGCAGGGCTGGCCATGCTCATACATATACATACGTAACCTATGCACATCCCCACAGAGCAATGCAGAACCACAGACAATGTAGCTCCTATGTGGAAAGCTGTGTTTTCCTTATACAGGCCCACCTCTGCACCACAGAGCAATGCGGACCCATACAAAATGCAGCTCCTATATAGAAAGCTGTGTTTCTTTTATACAACCTACCTCTCCAGTCCTTGATGATTCATTTTGTTTTCATTTCTTCATCTCTGAGCCTAAAGCTAAGGAAAGAGGAAAGAATGAGCAGGCTTTCAACTCTAGGCCTAAAGATAAATGAAGAGAGTGAGGCAAGAGGAAGGCGAGGAAGGGAGCAGGCTGAGCGGAGGAACTGTGTGCAATACTAATGTGAGCACCACTCACACATTGCTCCTGTATCCTAAGGGTCTTGATATATTTTTTAACTGAATAGCAATTACTTCTGTTTATTTGTCTTCTCCAGAACGAAGATATTAACCGTGTTGCATGCACCACACAGAAGACAGGATGATCTTCCCGGTGGGCATGGACATGGATGTGTTGTAGCCAAATGAAGTGATTCAAGACCTGCATGGAACCAGGATTAAAGGGAGGTAGATCCACTGAAACAAAAGGTGGATTCTTCCTTGAAGCTTTTCCCACAGGTCAAAGGAACCTAGGAGGTAATTGCTTGGAGAAGACTCTGTGGTCCCGGGAATCTGCCAGACTTCAAGGTTTGCTCTTGGTGTGCCCAGGTTGTTCTGTAGTTTTATGTTCATTGTTTTATTCATTCAACTTTCATACAATGAGTACCTCATACATATGAGACATAGACTAGCTCTGGGTGGTCAGTTGAGAGGAAACAGATAAAATCCATGCCCAAGTAGATATGCAACACAGAAGGGCATCAGCCATCAGCAAGTATGAATGACAAGTACAGCTGCTCCGTGAGACCTCTCAGGGCGCCTTGCCTAGCTCTATATGCTTCAGATACAGTAAAACATTTAGTCTTCCTCCACCATAATCCCCAGATACTAGACAAGGAAACTGACTCAATGAGACTAAGAACTTGTCCAAAGTCACATTAGCTGTTAGATAGTAGAGCTTTTTTCTAATTCAAACCTGATTCAAATCCAGTCACCCTGGTTCTTACTCAAAAGCCACAGGCAAAGCAAACAAAAGTAAGTATAAGGTTACAACTGGCAGAGACAAAACTAATAGGATGCAGTGACAAAACACCAAAGAAGAAGGCTCTAGGGACAGAGTGACCAGAGAAGGCTTGCTGGAGGAGGTACCATAACGACAGAGGTGCCAGGTGAGAAACTGTATAAATGAGCAGTACACAGAGAGCACACATGTTTCCCTGGAGTTTCCTCTTATGCCTTCACTTCTTTCCCTTTTCCATACTATCAGTTCTTCTCACTCCCTTGCCTGCATACTCCATGCCTTCCACTCTGCAGTCTCTCTCATTCACGTTTTATTCTTGTAACATAGTTCCCTCTACCCATTATTCAGGTTATCTGGTAACACTAATTGAGACCTCAATTTTAGTCTTTATTTCTCTGTTAAGCAAACTATGAGGCAGTGAAAGGAAAGGAGAAAAAGGAATGATGAGATGAAATTGTTTAGATGTTATCTTGCCTAGTCAGGGCGCAGGAATAGTAGTACATTTTCCTAACACTATGCTACCTGGCCCATGGGAGCAGATTGTCGATTGGCTCCTTATTCAATATACCATGCTAGTCCACCAGGACTTCAGGGCAAGGTAAGGCATAAGAACAGTTAAACAGACTGATCAAAGCATCATTGACGAGTTTCCCTGATGCCATTCAGATCCGTGCTTCCTACTGAACCTGAAGCTTGATCAACTATTTAGGAAGCACCTTACCAACTGTTTGTCATACTTTGGATCTGAAATGTCCCCACCCACAGACTTATGTTGTGAACACCAGGTCCACCTTTTGGCACTATTTTAAAAGCTATGTTGCCTTAAGTAGGTAAGGCCAGGAGCAAAGAAGTAGGTAGCCAAGGCCAGGCCTTTTTAAAGAAATACTGTCCCTGGTTCTGGCCTGCTTTTATCTGCATCATGGTGCATGTCACGTCATGCCCCAATCCAAGTCCACTCCTGTTGCCAGGAATTGAGCTCCTTCTATCATGACTTTGCCACCATGATGGACTGAAGTCTCCTTGATGCCATGAGCCAAAACAAACCTCTCTTTCCTTAAGTTGCTTCTGTCAGGTGTTTTGTCACAGCAATGAGAAAATTAACTAATAGAGCAACCCACTAAACTCCTAAGTTGTTCACCTGTGCTAATTTTCTGCAATCCTACCACCATATTCCAAGACAGGTTGCCCAACACTTTCATTTTGTAGCCATGGAAACTAACACAAGGACAGAATTTAGGCTTCCTGATATATCATTAGACAAAAATAAGCAATTAAATATGGAAGTAAAAATCAGCCTGTCCTCATGCGTGAAGCAGTGACATCCATGCCTGAATTTTTTTCTCCTTCTCTCCTTCTCCTGCCAATGGTGTGAAAGACTGCCCTGGGCCAACTCTGTGCTCCAAAAGTAACATCCATAGTACACGGTACTAAAATCAAACAGAATTTGGCTCAAATCCCATCACCACTCACTTTGGAAGTTTGCTTCATTTCTCTAAGCTTAATATCATTGACCAAAAAGTGGGAACACCGACACCTTAATATTGAGGGTTATTAGAAGGCTAAATGGGAATGAACTTGAATAAGCAAGTATAACACTTGACCATCTGAGCTGTATACATGTGCACTCCTTCTGACCCTTGGGGACAATGAAATGTAAGGTCACTAACCAGACTGGCAGCTGCAGTCAACTGGTCAGAGCTCACTGCTGTGCCTCCCACCTACAGGGCACTCTGACACTTCAGCAGTATGTGTGACTGCAGGCATGACACATCTGGTTTCCAGGGACATTGGTTGGAGAGTGCTCTGGAGTAGAAACTGGAAAACCAAGTGGAAGCAAGGTCAATGGGAACAGGCACATAACACATTTCTCCAAAATCATTAAGGGTTTAACAAGTGAAAAATACCCCTTCCTACATATGAAGCAGCTGACTTTGGGGAGAAGTGGGTTTCCAGAGTGTGATACTTTAAACATTACTACACAGATGCAATGTGCTGATGGCTCACATATAGATAGTTCCTCACAAGAAAGACATACTCCCTGGCTCAGTATTTCATATGCTCACATCACCACTGGGAAGTTTGCCCAATTATTCAAGAGTCACTTCTGCACTGAGTCTAGGATTTGCTTGACATTCGGGTAAGTCTCCTTGCATTGCCACAACAACCCTTTGGGCAGGTCCTGTCATTAGCCTCATCTTATAGTTGAGAAACCATGGTTCAGAGAATTTAAGAATTTTCCTTGAATCATACAGCTAGCTCGTAACATCCTCTCCTTTTATCTAGAGGAATTCTCTTTTCTACTTGTACCAAAATCAGAAATAGAAACATATAAGAAACAAGAACCTGGTGGCTATGACCACACAATGACAGAAGCTGAATCTCAGGAGCAAAAATGGCACAAATTGCTAAAAGGAAACAAAAAGACACATGTGACCTCACAGCTCTTTGTGCACAGTCCCTAGCACTGGATGCCAAGGGCAGATGTGCTAAAGGGCAGAGGATGGCTGAGTGCCTAAGGTGTTATGTGTGTAGCTATCTGAGAATGAAGATGACATATTAGCTTACATTCTGAAGTCCTGTACAAGCTGCATTGCTGGAATCCGCAGGAAATGAAGAAAATCTAATCTGTCTTTTGCCCTACCAGAAGATTACATTTAACTTACATTCTCATTATTTTTAATGTTTTCAACCAACACCATGCCACGCTTAAAATCAGAGAGGAGCATAATCTATTTATAAGTACATAGAAAGGTAATTGGGGAGACTTGCTCAGCTCGAGCTCTGGAGTTCAGGTCAACCCTACTCCCAGGGTAGGGGGGATTAAGCAATTTGGCAAAAGGAAAATTAAGCAGAGATGCAACACAATTTCACAGGTAACTCAGCATAAATTTTCTGCTCTTTCTGAAAGATGTGAGACAAGTCGGGGCTAAAATAAAATTTTAAGGATTGGTTTTATTTTCCTTTAAACTCTACACATACTAATTTCAACTTGCCATTCTCAGCCTGTGTAGACATGAGCCAGAAGGTGTGTGCAGGGTCTGGTACAAGCTCATTTCTCAAACATGTTCTGAGAATCCCTATGTCCATAGAACATTAATGAGAACTAGGGTGTTCTATGATTACAAATATATTTAGGTAATAATGAGCTAAACAATGACCAATGTGTTTGTTTACTTTAAAGCTGTCCAGATCCTATTCATTTGGGTTTATCATTTTGCTATGAATCTCTAATGTGGTATATTTTTTTTGTTTGAGTATGGGTAGCCATGTGACCACAATTCATTCTAGACCAGAGCTTGGGAATGCTCATTTAGATTTGCTGTGGGGATAAAAAATAGGAGGCAAAGAAATATGTATGAGCTTTCATTTTACAAGTGCCAAACACCATGTAAAGCCAAGGGCTTCATAGCTATAATATTAGGTTGAAGTATTTCATTAATAACCGATCTTCTAATTCACGTTTTATTATCCTGTCAGCACATAGAAGCTTTTGTCTTTGTCTAGAAAGATAGTGTGTAGTGTCTTGTCACATGATTCTGCTCCTCTACCTCCTTGTTAACTTGGGAAAGAAGAATCTCTGGAAAATGTGGATGAAAGTCAAAACAATAGAATTGTTTTTCTTTTTTTTTAATGGATTTATAGAGTGGTAACTGATGCCACAGCCAGAGCTCAGTGAAGGTCGTGAAGCAAGTTGGGAAGCTTGCTGATCACCAGGCACCTGGGTCAGAAAGGAGTTCATCTTTTGTCCTCCAGCCCAAATGGTGAGGCAGTGCACTTGTTGCAAATGGGAGGCTGAGATGCTGGCTCAGAGCTGGCCGATCCATAGTCCTCCCATAGGGAGAGGTCTCTGAGGGCAAAGCTGGCTGAAAGAACATGATCAGCTTTGCCTTGCTCAGAGGCCATTAAGTCCCAACTGCTCCCAGGAAATGAGAGGAAGATGGGGGCTGAGCCACACATGGCTTTCCCCTCTGTTTGGTGAAAGTAAAGTTTGAGTCAAACTTGTTGCTATGAATCAGGTGTAAACGTGGGTGCATGTCTACAGGATGTGGATGTTTGTCAGGGCTCCCACCTTGTTGGTGACTACTTAATGGTGGAAAGGTAGATAAGCTGAAGCACTGACTTCGTGGGAACAGGTATGCACAAGGTTTGTAAGAGATGCTTACAGGGAATGGCTTACTGGTTGACTGGAGGCCAGGAAGGCTCTGAAAGGGAGTCTATTATTATAGAAGGAGTATCTCCGGGACATACAACTTATTTTTTCTCTCCTTGAGTTCCTATATTTGGTAACTAACTTTTTAATAGATACAGTAAATAAAAGAAAGAATATGAGACATTCAGTGATGAAACCTAACAGACAATACCTCAGCCAAGTGGTCAAGGTGAACATGTGCAGTGGTAAGTCAGGGAAACCCCTACATGCCCCAATTTGACATGTTGAAAAGAGCACTTCATCCCCATAGTGTATTCAACAACCCCTTAAACATAGTCTCATTCTAATGATGACAAATCAACAGTAAAACCCAAGCACTTGATCTCTGACCTTTGTTTTCCACCTCTTTTTTTTTTTTGAATGCTGTGTGTTGTATATGTGCTTATTTGCATACATATGTCTGAGTGCTCCTGCAGTGTGTGTGTGTGTGTGTGTGTGTGTGTGTGTGTGTGCACAAAGGCCAGAGGCTGTCATTGTGCATCTTTCTTAGAAACTCTCCACCTTATTTATTGAGATAGGGTCGCTCACTCAACTAAGACTTCATCTGTTTGGCTAGACCTTCTAGCCAGTGAGCCCTTTGGATGTCCCTGTCTTCCTCTTCCAAGTGTTGGAATTATAGGCTCATGCTACCATATCCATGGGTACTTGGTATCTAAATTTGGGTCTTTATGATTTCATGGCAAACACTTTTACCCACTGAGCCATATCCTCAGCAGTACACTTTAGTTTATTCTTTTAAAGAAAAGAAACAAGAAAGAAAGAAAGAAAGAAAGAAAGAAAGAAAGAAAGAAACAAACAAACAAACAAACAAAAAACATTTTGAGAAAACCAAGGAGGCATGAAGACTAAAATCAACATGGAATGGATGGACTAGACCTGAGGAAAAAGGGGGAAAAAACAGTGGCAAGAATGAGGGAATTCTGAATAAACACTACAGTTTACTTAGTAGCAAGATGACAAATGTAAATTTCTTAGTGTTAGTACAAATAACATGTATACCAAAAATCCCTGCATATATTAGCTGGTCATCACTGTGATAAAATTACTGGTGCAACCTATTTTGTAAAAGAAATATGTTTCTTTAGCTGGCAGTGTTGTAGAATGAAAGTCTAAACATAACAGGGCAGACTCGTGAGGGTCTCTTGGTTGTGTTTCATCCTGGCAGGAGTGTATGTGTCTCTGGTCTCTCTCTCCTTCACCTCATAAAACCACTAGGTTCCAATCATGGGATTTACATCTTAATGACTTAATCCAATCATCTAATCACTCCCTAGAGACCTCCACGTCTAAACAGCATACCACATTAAGACTACCTTCTCATTAACATTAACATAAGACTGAGGATTAAAATTCTGCATGAGTTAAGGGTGGAACAGACCACATTCAAGCTGCAACACTATATTATTTGTGCCAATGTTCTATAAATTTAGAAGTATTACACAATGAAAGGACTTTTATTTTTAAAAACTCATGATGCTTTAGAAGAGTTTGCAAAATCAATTAATTATTCCTGTAAGGCAGTTTGGAGGAGAGAAAAATGCAGACCAAACAAAGACACTGTAGTCAGGGGGAAACATATGTTCCAAAAGATAGAGAATATATTGTGAGCACTTGTGCATTTCATGTGGTAGCTGAGCATGCTGGGAGTAGGGGAATAAGGCTGGGATACAGAAAGAAGTGTAGAGAATCATTCAGGCTCTGCTAGAAATGCTAGTGTGGAAGAGGATTCAGAGCAGTGAGAGCGGTTGCATAGGAGAGAAAATGCCTCGTCAGATGAGTGGGAAAAGACACACAGCAAGTTGTGAAGACACATAGAAGGGAAGACAAAAAGTTACATATGAGTTCAATCTTCCTAGGTTGACCCTCACATGATATGACCCTGTGTCATGTGGTAAAGAAGAAAATAGAGTTCTTTATGTTAACAGCATTGTTAACATGAAGGTAGAAGGCTGCTTGTTCTGTTTGCACATCAAGCATATAGCCTGCTACTCCCTCTGCGGGAAACAAGAAAGAATTTGGGGGAAAAAAGGGTAGATAACAGTAGAACTGTATAATGCAGTAGGAAAGCTGAGATTAGTGTGCAATGGCAGACCTATTACTCAAAATAAAGAAACAGGATTTGTGCAGTAGATCCTGGCAATCCCAACTTAAAAACCTTTATCCCATGTCTCAGAAACAAGTGCAAACCCCTAACTCTGGAACACAAGGTTGACTATTACATTTGTTAAAAGCTTGTATATCGTGCTTCCAATCCTGTTGGATTTTACCACTGAAGTTCCAAACTAACACAGTTTTAAAAACAAAACAAGATGAAATTAAATTCCCAACTCCTATGCCTAAGTGTAAGCTGTGTTCTCAGGCAAGGGTGCCTTAGCCTAAGTCCACATTGTACACCAGTATTCAATATTCCAAATGTATGTCACCACTACCATGTAAATGTTCCATCCTCCAAATTTCTACAAGTTTTACCCAAACAACTTTTGCCTAAAAGGGACCGAGTGCCCACTTTCCCTGTCTCCATTGCACACAAAGGTGGTGAAGAGGCTCATTTCTGGATGTGAATTCACTAAGATGAAATCTTTGGAGATACTCCTGTAAAAGGGAGAAAGTCACAAAGAAAGCTCTGTTTTTTGTTATCCTCCCCTCATGTTGGCATTCAATACTGTTAGTTCACGATGGATGGAGGCCTTGGGTTCTATACCCATCTTGAAAACTCACAGAAGAGGCCATATACACACACCGATGTCTTACACTATAAAGTTCCAAGTGATTGGTCTCATGAGATAATTGAAAGTCCTCATTGTCTGACCTCCTAGAGCACAGGTTATAATAGCTTAAGGAAGACACTGCTTAATACCTTTTTACTTGATGTGAAAGATTTTAAAACATCAAATCCATCCATTAACCTCCATCCCATACATGGTGTCCCTTAGAACTGGATCCCTTGGCTTGAGCCCCAGATTAGAGACTCATAGGCCTGATCTCAGAAAGCAATTCCTCTATTATGTGTTGCTAATATGGCCAAAGAAAAGCTACGCAAGGCCAAGTCATGATCTCCTTATAACTACCAACTATGTTTAATTGTCAAGTACTGATTTTCACCACACTTTCCATGAGAGGGATTTTTAGTCTAACGAGGAATACAGGCTCATCTGTATCCCAGTATTATTTCCACCAACCAGGAACTTCTCACATATTAAACACACAGAGGTCAAATAAAATGTTCCTTTCACATTTTATGGCCCAATAATCAGAGCTTAGCTTAATGAGCCTGAGGAATATCTGCAACTCATAAACAACTGTGGAGCATTTAATGTGTGAGGATCTAGGCCCCAAGGGGGTAGAAGACAGAAGTGGTAAAAGACAGGAGTAGTTCCCCTCCAGATACTTTTCAATTATCTTTGATCAGCTGGACTTGAGAAATTCTAAATAAAAAGTCTTAGAAATAAACAATTCATAAATCTTTAATCATACACCATTCTAAGTATGTGTTCTACTATAATGATATGTCGCACCATTTTGTTTCATTCCAGTGTCCCATCTTAGATAAAAGGTGAAATTCCAAGTGTCCATTCACTGATGGGTGGATAAATAAAATGCTATATACAATTGAGTATCAGCCAGCTATAATAAGAAATTAAGGTTAGATGCATGTCTCACACAATGCAGAACATGCTTTGAACAATATGAAACTGTGAGAAGCCAAATAGCAAAGTAAAGATTGAATGATTGCACTTGAAATATTTAGGACAGGCAAATACTTAGAGCAAGAAAAGAGACTGGAGGTTACCACGGTTTGTGTGTATGTGAGAAGGGGGAGTCTTAATGGGTGCAGAGTTTCAGTTTTGAGTAATAAGAAGTTTTAGAATTAGATACTAGTGATGTATAACATTGTGAATGCAATTAGTGCCACTAAACTATATACTGGAAAATGATTAAAAGGAGAAAATCCTTGGTATATATTTTAAATAATAAAAGTTACATTAATAATAAATGTTTTGACAGCAACCTTAGACCTATGTCCAGTTCCAAAGCTAACAATCTTTCTAGAAAATAATAAAAGATTCACAAAGATGTAATTCAATGTTTTGCAACTGAACTACATGCAACAATGAAAATCCTTCATATCTGCCTGGTGCTGTATCCAGGAGCCAAGTGACAATCCAGTACAGCGAATGTAAGTGATGTGCCTGAGCAACTGAAATTTCATTTTCTCTAATTTAAATAATAAGCACATGTTGGATAGTTGAAGAATTGACACATGGATACCTAAGGCAATATTGTTTTTTTTTTTAAAGATACCACACTGACAACTGAAAATAAACCCTTTCAACTTAAGGCTTCAGTATTTAAAATGTGAAGCCAAAACTCCAAATTTCACCAATATAAGTTTCAGCCCCTCTCCTTGATTTTGATTTTATCTTAGCCTACAGTCCATTCATCACTCAAAGCAACCTTGATAGTAACAGACCCAATCAGGTCATGTGTTTTCTGAAAATCCTACTAAATAAGAACCTTAATTATGTGTTACTAGGGGGAAAAAAAAGGCATACTTAAAAGGCTATGTATTCTAACAGACCAACGAAGACATTCTTGAGATGACAAAATTTGGGAGACAGTAAAAAGATCAGTGGTTCCCATGTCTTACCAGGCAGGAAGAGCTGAATAGAACAAGTACAGAAGGTTCTTAGGGTAGCAAAGTTGTTCCCTGTAATCATTACATCAATGCATGCCAATAGAATGTTCAAAATGAAGAGTGAGTCCTAATGTAAACAATGGACCTTGTGTGAAAATAATGGATCAATGTAGGGTTATTGATTGTAACAAATGTTTCCCTCTGAAGTAGGAATGATGACAGCAGGGAGACTTTATATATGCTAAGGAATGGTATATGGATACCTCCAACACTTACTGATTTCTGCTCATTTTTTTCATGACCCTAAAACTGATCTAAAAATAAAACTGAATTTTCAAAAGTACACCATTGAAACTCAACAGCCTTCCTCGATGGAATTGCTGGCATTCACCATGGGGTTGTGGATTATGAGTTGTAAGAGCAAAAGTCAGTCATTTTAGGGAGGGGGGGCAATGCCTCTGGATAGTCCCTCCCTCCCTGTGGCTCTTACACTCTTTTCCCCCTCTTCTGCAAAATTCCCTGAGCCTTGGGTGTGTTTTATGTCTACTTTGGTGTTGCGCTCTCAGCAGCTTCTGGATTTCTGCTTTGGTATGTTTTGAGAATCCTCATTGTCTGCCTGACACTCGTTGTCAGGCTTTCCATGGAAGCAGCACTCTTGCGCATCTCACCAATTCCTCTGTGGTTTCATCAGGGCCTGAGCTGATGGTGTCACCCACCCTTTTCCCACCATGAACAAATTCCCAAGATCCACCCAGTGGTTTCTCCACACAGACACTTTACAAGTGCTCATTGCTCCAAATTGAATGCTCCTCATTTTTCTACTAGAGCAGCTTGCCATACTCTTTCATATATTAGAATGCTTTACTTAACTGTGAAAATGATGTTAACTATTCCCACTCTCCTTTTGTACTTATATTATGAATAAATATCATGGTTCTTATTATTTTGTCACTGATGTTTATTTATTTTTTTTTATTTTTATGTATTTATTTGAGACAGTGAGAGAAAGAGGGAGAGAGAGAATGGGCGTGCCAGGGCCTTCAGCCATAGCAAACAAAGTCCAGATGCATGTGCCACCTTGTGCATCTGGCATAAGTGGGTCCTGGAGAATTGAGCCTTGAACTGGGGTCATCAGGCTTCACAGGAAAGTGCTTAATGACTAAGCCATCTCTCCAGCCCCACTGATGTGTCTTTTCAAAATATTATGTCATATATAGATCTCAGCTTCAAATGCTTTGATACTTATTGAGCTATGATAAAAACAGTAAAGACAGATTCTGTCAGAGTACTTGATGACCAACCAAGGTTAGTGGTAAGACTCTACTCTTGAAGACAACATATGCTGTTGGCATGGATCATGGAGTGACATGGGTGGAAGCTGGAAAAGAGTCAGTCCCCAGACAGTTAGCTCGTTTACTGCCATCAAGTGCTACATGAGCAACTGGGGGAAAATGACCAGTATCGGTCTAAGCAACTCATGCTATAAACTACTCAGCAGCAAATAAACTGATGTGACACACACGAGTGCAGTAGTGGCTCACAACCATGGTGGGAAACCCACTGCTCTTGATTGGCTAACTGATCTACTCAGTGGAACCCCAATGCTGGAGCTGGGAATCAAGTCAGAACCATATCCAAAAGGAGCCTGCTCTCCGTTACCAACCTCCCACCAATCACAGGTTACAAGAGGGCCTACACCTATTAAATTCTCTCTAAAAAGCAAAGGTTTTCCCATTTAGCTAGTACTAACTTCACTCTCTGCTGGAGAATTTACTTCACTTTTTCAGGACTGTATACAATAAGTACAACACTATTAAATTTAAAAAAAAAATAGTAAAGACCAGGAAGCTTAAAAGGAGCTATGAGGGAAAGAACAGAGAGGTGATTTATGGATAAAGTATAGTAGATATATAACTAGAGGACAGAATACTAGGGTGCAAAGAGTGTAAGAGGAGATTAGAGGAGAGGAGGCATTGGGAGGAGGGAGAATCAAAAGTTAAAGTTTATGAATAAGCCATATGGAAACCTAGTTCTTAACTAGCTAATAATATATATGTTTTAAAAAAAGAAAGAATTTGGGCAGAAGTATCATCTTGAGGTGGTAATATTGTGCCCAGAGAACAGATTGTTATTATAATAATTTCAATGCCAGAAATAGGATATTTACAAGAGAGATTTTGGCCAAAGAGGCCCCTTAATGCCCCAGAAACATTAAAGCTATTGCCAACACTATTGATTGTCCACCAGAACTGTAGGTTAAGAGTTTATTGCTGAAGATTCCACATACTTGAGCACTGAAAAATGAAGCTGGAGATGAGCTGAAAGCCACCTCCCTGTTGGCTGGCTGTCAAGATGCTTAGACTTATGCAGCATATTGAGGGAGAAAAGTCATCAAGGGTCCTAACCAGAATTGGAACCAGAAAATTCTACAGCTGGTTGGCCAGACCAAATGTACCAAGTGGTGCAATGGTGGCATGTCTGTTATGAGGAAAGCCATATGCTCTCTGATTGTACTTGAGTCCTGCTCCACTGGACCGAATACATCCTGGTACTGAAAACTTAGTCAAAAGCCTATGACTTGGGAAGTCATAAGCTGTAGGGGGAAGCTACTACTGTTGCCTGGCTAAATGGATATAGTATGTCTGTCAAACAGCCCTCTAAATTTATGTTTATGCACATTTATTAATGCTATCACTTTTGGTTAGAGAAGCTTCTCTTTTCAGGTGGCAGTGACATTTGGGATAGCTCAAAACTCATGAAAGTGCTGAGAAGTGACAGTGGAGGGCTCAGCACCCAATGGGACATCTCTATCATTCTCTCTAAAGTTCGAGGACCATTGGTAAAAATGTAGCAGGAAGAATGTAAGACTCAAAGGAAGAGAAGGAGTATTTACAATACTGTCTTACAGACACAAAGTGCCCTTGATATTTATGTCTGATCTACAGCAGACCTGAGAAATATGAGGGAAATAGTGATGATCTCCCTCAAAACAGAAGACAGGATATTTGGAAAGAAGAAGGGATTCAATGGAGGCAGGACTTAGGAGGAGGAAAAGGGAGGATGGTGGGAGGGGATTATGAGCATGGTAGATTGTTTATATTAATGGAAATTGTCCATAAAAAGTTTTTTTAAGAAAAAAAAATATATTAGTTGCTTCAGGAGAGGTTTTTTTTGTATAAGGAGAAATTCATTTCTATTAGATTTGGAATCTGGAAGTCTAAGACCAATATGCTGGGTAGGTTTTACTCCTCAACAAACCTTGCATGATCTATCCCAGGTGATCTCTTAAGTCTCCTTTTCCTCCAGCTTTCTCTCCAGCCCCATCTGCCTTCTCACTATCCTAGTACCCACACTCATAGGGGCAACTTTCAAGTTCAGCCCTTTCGTACTCCTCCCTTTCTCTACTAGCACCCTGTCACTAACAAACTCACACCTTCAGCTCAAACTAATTTGGTAGTGAAGATTCCAAATGCCTTGCCTCACATAATGCCCTGTATCTAAGTACCAAAAATACTTGATGCTTTTTCTTCCAGGGCACTTACTAAAACTGTGTCCAAATATTTATTTAAGAAAGTATTTGTCTTATATTTATTTCTTTACTATTGGCTTTAAACTTCTTGTCCTGTTTTGTCCTCCCTTGTGGATTTATCCATGCTTCCTGCAACATCCTAAGTTCTCAGTGTGTATTTGTTGAAAAATAAAAGGAAATCATTTGTCATTATCCAGGAAAGGATAATATATAACTACTTGCAAAGTTATTATATTTCTTTTATATTCCAAACATAAGACAGTTGCTGGCACACAATGGCCAGCCAATTCGGTATATGTTGAATGAAGTAATGAATGGAAAGTTCAGAAATGTTTGCATAAATATCTGCACAATCTCATCCTTTCATGGTAAAACTATTCAACTCATACTCAGTTTTAGATTCAAGAGGTTACTATAAATTCAAACAAAAATAATGATTGTGAATATGATCATAATAGAGATTTTCATTTACAAAATGTCTTTCAAGCATTACTCTACCTTGTGTGCATTGTGTAATACAAAGCCACTTTTGGAAATGAACATAGGGTTCTGAGAGAGGATGTGGTCCAGCACGTTCATCTCAGTGAGGAGTGACCAGCCAGACATAGTGTGGGAGTAAGTTAATGGGCTCAGGCATGGGGTGGGAGCAGAGGCTGCAGGACAAAGACACAAAACAAGTGCTCAAGCTTCCTGCATGGCCAGGGCAGATGGGGAGAGACTGAATGGACCCTGATTACAATCTAAGGAGGATTTTTCTGCTGAAAGGGAGTTGATTGGATTCTGCTGTGATGCCAGAGTCTTGTCAGCAATCAAACACCCTCTGGCTACCTCTGAGCAGCTGGAATTGGAAAATTGGAGGCAGAGGCTGGCCTGCAGCTGGAGGACATGGGAGTAGCTCAGATCCAGGCTATAGTCAAGGTGGTAGATAGCACAATTATCCATTCACAGCACTGCTAATGGAAGATACCTCCTGCAAAGAATCAAAAAGAATGAAGCACACTACACTGGGGGGAGGTGACATGGGAGAATGGAAGTAACTGCTTAGTTTTGGAGGGCATGCAAAGGATGTCAAATCATTACAGCTTAGGGGAGTTATAATCAGGTCCTCTCTGAGCCCTGCTAAAATTATTATGATCACCATTTTGCAGATATGCATATCCAGGCTAGTAGACTGCAACTCTTTCACATCTGCCAAAGTAAACTAAGAGTTGAGGTGACTGTCCTATTTGACAAGATGTGGTAGTTTGAACATAAATTATCCCCCATGGGCTAATGCATTTGAGAACTTAATCTCCAGCTGGTAGCACTGTTGTGGAAGGCTGTGGAAACTTTAGGAGGTGGAGCACTGCAAGAGGAAGTGTGTCACTGAGGGTAGGCCTTGAGATGGTAGAGCAAGGTCCTCTTGCTAGTCTCTTTCTTTCTACTTTCTTCCTGATTTTTTTAATTTAATTTTTTTATTATTATTAATTAGTTTTGTACTCAGCAAATAGTTTGGTACCATTATTAGGCTCATCCGTGACCTACCCCCTCCCCTTGGCCCCTCCTTGTTGAGGTATATGGGTCATGCATTGTGGAGTTAGCCCACAGTTATGGGTAAGATAAATGTCTCTGCATATCATGACCCAACATGTGGCTCTGACATTCTTTCCACCGCCTCTTCCACAAAATTTCCCTGAGCCATGTTGGGTTCATTTTTGGTCTGCTTCAGTGATTCTCCCTGCTGATGTGAGCCTGGTATCTGTTCCCGCCCTGCTTTCCCTTCCAGGATGGACACTGTCCTTCACAACTGCCAGCCAAAGTAAGCTCTTTCCTTCCCTACATTGCTTCAACTCAGACATTTTGTCCCAATACAAAAAGAATAACTGATAAATATGATAGAAACTGAAGCCGTATATAGGAGGTCAACTTATTTACAATAAACAACAGGGCCACCAGTTCACACAAGATGAAATTCTTTGGATTTTACTCTAAGGACCTGAGAATCAAAAGCAAAATAAAAAAGCAGCTACAATATTTTCTCTGACGTAATATGCTGGGATAGGTAATACAATTAAACCTAATTTCAGTGGGTTTCTGTATAACATATGGTTGCTTAAAATATGAAAAGATAAGCAGAATAGGCTAAAAGTGCATCTGGTTGCATCTGGGAATTTAAAATGAAAGAAGGTAAAGTGGATAGATCTCCCTCCATAACCATTCTGTCTAAGAACGATAAGGAAATGGATCTGAAACCAGTGTTGCCAGGGTTGAGGGTTTGTAGGGTCCACAGTGCTTGTAAGGGACAGTAATACACCTTTTCTATAAACCACAGAGCAAATTAAAAGGTTGATTTGCACAGGTGTGGTGGAGCACACCTTTAATTCCAGCACTTGGGATGCAGAGGTAGGAGGATGGCCATGAGTTCGAGGCCAACCCGAGACTACATAGTGAATTCCAAGTCAGCTTAAGCTAAAGTGAGACCCTACCTCAAACAAACAAGCAAACAAACCAACACAAAGGTAAATTTAGATCAGAGAAATGTCTCAGTATATAGTGTATAAATATAGCCAATATAATGTAATATTGTTATTAAGTAATAAATGTTATACTGTTTCATGCAGGAAGGGCTAACAAAGGAAACAGTAATGCAGAAGGCCAGTATTCTGGGTTTGAATTATCATGTTGGTCAGTGAGTATGATGCCAAAATGTGATAATGATGACTTCTGGAAATGAGAAAGAGTGTTCTCCAGTCCTGTTCTGATGAATGCATGCACGGAGTTCTTATGAGCATTGCCAAGGCAGCTAAGGATGTGTTTCTGGATACAGGTGAGTATTTTTCATTGGCTATACCAATCATAGAAGACTAACTGAAAGATTTCATTAGTATGAACACTGTTTCCATTAAAACAATCATACTTTCTTTAGAGTTATGGGACCCTAGGAGATGGAAATCAATATTTATTCTCTAGTAAAACAAGTCTTTCGTGTCTAACCTAAATTTTACCTGTTTTGAGTACAGTCTGATATTGCTTTCAACTTCAGTAAATGGTATTATGTATTTATGAGCATGTGCACACATGTGGCAGGGGGCGGGGGCAGGCACACTTGTTGAGATCAGAGGACAACTTTCTGGTTGGTCCTTATCTGTCTACCTTATTTCAGGTAGGTTTTCTTGCTCTTCTTTCTCAGTCTGCTTCTTTTTGCTGAACTTGCCATGAACTTCTAAGAAATTCTCCTGTCTCTCCACCCGCCCCCATATCTCTATCTGCATTGGTATGCTGGGATTACAGAAGCCCTCCATGACTTTCAGCTTTTTACCTGGGGTCTAGGGACTGAACTCACTCTAGCTTGAGTGGTGAGCACTTTATCCACTGAGCAATCTCCTCAGCCTTCTAATATTGTTTTTAAAGGGCAAGAAATCTATAAATATCACTTGGATAAAATTGTTATAAGGAATACCATTGCATCAGGCCTTCTGGAAATTTGGGGGTAGGCAAAGCATTTGGATGGAGGTGAGAATCAGAACGTCTTAACAATTCAGTCATAAAGTATTTATAACCTGGGAGTCAGTTCCATTTTTGGTTCTTGTTTCTATCTGGGAAAATAAAAAAAAATTGGCTTTCATAAAATTGAAGGTTCTTTTAATACTCAACTCATGTGATATTATGTACAGTGCTACCTAAGGTTTCCTTGTTGTAAAATGAACATTACAATGAAGATGTCGTGTTGGTAACTAGAAAGCATTTCCAGAGTTTTCTCAAATGACAGGAAAATATGCCAATGAAATTCTGTATATTCCATACCCTCAATAAGACTGTTCAGAGAGAGAGACAGACAGAGTGAGAGAGAGAGAGAGAAGATAAAGGTCAGACAGGACATCTTGTACACATGCTCCTCGCATGTATGTGCATGTTCATACTCACCCACCTACATGCTTAAGGCCACAGAGGAAATCAAAGGCAATGCCATGTCCAAGCCCTGGGGACAGTATGGGTTGGGGAGAGCTCTATCTCCTGCAGGTGTTGTCACATTGTAAATACCAAGTCTTAGAGTTACAGATCAGCTTCACTGAAAGATAGCAGAGAGAATCCCATCCCATCTCCTTCCCAATCATTAGAATGAGAAAGGGTCAATATTAAGCTGGGGAAAGTTGTCTTTACATCACCCTGGGCACCACTTCTGATCACAAACTGGCAGACCACCAGCCTCTTATGAGACCTATAATGAGTGTTGAAATTATCATATAATTTATGACAGGCAGTACCTGAAAGTGACTTTCTCAGCATCTGCTCTCTAGTAGTCCCAAGAGCAGAGAAATGAAGAAAGCCCATGGGGTGGATGCAGAATTATAATGTCCTCCAACAGTATCCACCCTGCTGTATAGACTCCCTGCAATGTCTTCACCAGCTCTCCTTCTTATTTCCCTTGTCTTCTCATGCCTACCTCATCCTTGCTGCTTTAATGTCTACCCATCCTGCTAAAGTTTCCTTAATAATTCTGTCATTATTGCAAGAGATTAACCAAATTTATGTTTTACCACTACCACACCTGGGTTGCTAGCCCTTCTACCTCTTAGACAAGGAGAGGGAGTTATGCATGGTTTGAACTTGACCCACATATCATGACTCTACGAATAAACCCTTGTTGAATTCTCATATGCCTCTGAGCCTTTTCCTCTGCAAGCCAAGGAAGATAATCAGTTTTAAAAAAATCATTAACAAATAAAGAGATTCAATTTTGTATTCTAGATAATTCCATTCAAGTTCTCATTCTTGTTCTGCCTTTTCCCTGTTCTTGAACAAGTTTCTTTGGACTGCTGTGTCTTAGAATTACCATTTGTAAAATGGCAATAAGTTGTTCAAACTTAATGGGCTGTGGTGAAGATTAAAGGAAAATAAAAGATTGCGGACATAAGAAGAAAAACAATGATTATTATTTTCACTCCAAAGAAACCAAATAATATACTAAAGAAAGCAACTAGTAAATGTGATATGTTTTACCTTTTTTGTCTTAAGAAATGCAAACACTATTTGTAAGATTTAACTATTGTATATTGAGATCATTTTAATCATACAATGATGAGTGAAAAGATATTGTTATGCACCTTCTATGAACCCATCTAGTTTCCAGTAATAGGGAGATAGCATCAAAATATGATGCAAATAACTAGACTTTGTACCGGAGCTCAATTGGTTAAGTACTTGCTTCACAAGTTCTAAATTTGATCCCCAGTACCCATATAAAAATGCTAGGTGTGGTAGCGCATGCTTGTTTTCTTAGCAGTGAGGACACAGAAACATTAGGATCCCTGGGGCTCAGTGGCCAGCCATTCCAGCTTAATTAGCAAGCTCCCGACCAATGAGACACCCTGTCTCAGAAAAAGATGGACATGGCACTGGGGAGATGGCTCTGTTGTTAAAGGTGTTTGCTTTTACAAAGCCTACTGGTCTGAGTTTGATTACTTAGTACCTATGTAAAGCCAGATTGAAAAAGTGGCACCAGACAAGCATCTGGCATTTGTTTGCAGAGACAAGAGGTAATGGAGTATGCATGTGGCATGCATGTGCACACATGCATACAGACACACACACACACACACACCAATGAAAAATTAATTAAATGAATAATTTTTAGAAATTTTAGGGTGTCTTTTAGGTTCTTTCCTGAAAGATAACCAAACATGTTCCCTAGCCTCCACATGCATGTACATCCATGTGCTTGTACACCCACACACATGCCCACTATTACTATAAACATGCTCATATATACACACACATTAAAAAAAGAAGTGGACTTTGTATCTCAGTTTCAACTTTGTTGAATTATAAGGGGCTTAACATCTGTGAAGCCTTAAATGGAGTATGGGGAATCTTCTGATGAAAATGTAGTTAGCATCTGTGAAGTTACTGCACGGTTAACAGGAAATTTGAGTGTCACACTCCATATTTAGTCTGGGCTCTCTAATGATGAGACAGTAAATTGAAGAAAGAACATAGGGACTTAGATCCTAATCTCAGGAGACTTACAAGAAAAATAAGAGTCCACAAGAAAGCCACAACTCTGCTCTCACAGAACTTGTAGTCTAGTGGGCAATTTAGACAACTGATTGGGGGAGGATCAAGATGCATAGATTAGAACAGAGTCCAGAGAATGTACAGTATACAACCAGTCAGTGTCTCACCTAGTCGGTAGTCAGAAGGGATCACGCACTTAAAGCCTATGGGATGGAAGGGCTGGATAGATGGCTTAGTGGTTAAGACACATTGTGTGAAGTCTAAGAACCCAGGTTTGATTCTCTAGGTTTCACATGAGCCAGATGCACAAAGTGGTGCATGTGTGTCTGGAGTTTGTTTGTAGTGGCTAGAGGCCCTGACACGCCCATTCTCTCTCTCTCTCTCTCTCTCTCTCTCTTTCTCTCTCTCTCTCTCCTGTCTTTCTCATTCTCTCAAAATAAAATAAAATAGCTATGCAGAAGGGTGGGATATACCCACAGAAAGGAAAGAGCAAGTGACGTCATTCCTCCTGGAGCTTCAGTTTAATGGAGAGAGTGCTGAGCAAACAGGCAATCTACATAACATTCTACAAGCTGTTCAGATAACCACACTTGAATGAAGTCCTGTTCTGTAACTACGTTGGGCCTTGTATGGTCATAGGGACACTGGAATTGAGCAGCTAACCTGATTTAAAAGCTTACTTTACTCACATCCTCTGTGACAATGGATAAGTCCCTTTCCTCTCTATCCTCAGTCTTCTATCTATGAGGTTTATTAGAAAATAATGCATATACATTTTACCTCTTAAGATTCTTCACTTTAGAATGACTTAGCATTTTTCAGGATTCCTTCTGAACTTCTAATAGAAATACATGATTTTCCTCTTCTGGATTATTGTCTCTTATATAGAATTGCTGATGTTATTTATTTTTCATATCCTTCAGACTTAAATCCTTGAATTATTCTAAATATTACCCAGACCTGACATCACAAATAAATTCTCAATCCCAAGAGTATGGAGATAAATGGAGTCTATGGCTCTGGTGACCTCCATCAAGGAACTTGCTTCCAACACTACACAAAGAGAATGCTATACCAAGTCAGGCTGCAGGGGAGGAGAATAGATGAAAGGAAAAAGAAAAACAGGCATTTTTTTAAAAGGCAACAGAAGCAGCTTCTCCTAGATTGTACCTCTAAGGCAGCAGGTTCAGAAAACTTAATGTTGGGCTCTGATTCATATTTGCAAAAGGAAATAAACTTCAGCCTCAGAGGGAAGTGGCCAAGCCTGAAGGATCACTCTCATGTGTGCACCCTGGAAGGATGACTCGGAGAACTCGTTCTGCACCATCATAATGTGTGACCTGGGATAATCATTTCATTACCTCTGTGACTCAGTCTCCATAGCTCTCAAGTGAAGATGCCATTCCTTCCTTAATAAAGTCTTATAAAGATGGAAAAATCTGAGTATGTGGAAATTCCTGCCACAGTGGAATGACATTACAGTATTTAATGAATAGTAGACAAAGATAAACCAGGAGAGGACTCTATAAAAGTCTGCCAATAGAGGTCCATGATTCCCTGCATGTTTTGTGCCAAAGACCTTACCTAAGGCACTTCCTAGACCTTAAATAGGAAAAGGACAGCACAGCCAGTATAAAGTGAATGGGTTGTTGGTGGCTAATGGTTGCATATAAATTTCAACATCTCTTAAATAGTACTTACATATGGCTGTGTAGTAAATTATTTAAAAAAAAAAGCATTGCATTTAAAGTGCCTAATGTGACACTTAACACACTAATGGGGAGCGAAGGTCATTAATAAGGGACCAGAAAATGTAACCAATCGCCATTAGGAAATTTTCTCAAGATTGTTCCAGGAATTCAAAACTGGTAGCCATGGAATGTTGTGGTCTCAACCCACAGAGCTGAAGTCTGAAGGTCTGTGACTTAAGCCTTTCACCAGGACTGAACATTAGTCAATCAGGGTTACTCTTAGTCACATGGGTCTTCTCTGCATGACAGGGTTTGCCTAACTGGAAATTATGTGCTAACACTTACCTCCCAGAACTCGATGCCAGACAATCTGGACTGTCCTCCATTGCATGACATGAATTAAACACCATAACATTGTACACAATGAAACTCAACATAAAAGTACTTATCCTAAATAGAGACTTCTACACTTCAAATCTCTCTCTCTCTCTCTCTCTCTCTCTTCTCTTCCTTCTTTACCACCATAGTGACTGGACACCCAGCCCATGACAGCAAATGAATGATAAATCATGGCTAACTATCTGTATAACTCAGATTTCCTCATGGTGGCAAATATTGAAGAAAACCAATATGAAGAATGTAGGATTTATTTTTGCTATTTTAGACCACAGGTGGCTGGTTCTGATGTTGCCAACACCTTTGCAACACAGAGCATCCTGAGTAAGCATCTCACCTAATAGTGGCTAGAAAAAGAAAAACAAAGATAAGGAAGAAAGGACTGGAGACAGACCTTCAAGGGCATATCCTAGTGACCTACATCATCCAAATGTGTGCCATCTGAGGCTTTCACTACTACCTGATAGTTCAATAAGCTATGAATCCATGCACAGGAAAATTATTTATGAGGTCAGTACCTTCATGATCCAGTCACCTCCCAAAGACTACCTCTGTATACTGCTGCACTGGGAACCAAGCTATCACTACATGAGTCTTCAGAGGCATTTAAGGCACAAACCATAACACTAAGATTCATGAAATTACAAGCTTCTGTGTGAACTCTATGCTATGTATAACATCCTCTATTTACTCTGCCTGCCCTACACTATTTGGTGTATGTTCCTTTCCCTAGGGGCTGACCTACCAGACTGTGCAAATCACCCAGCTTCCCTTGCCTCTGCTTCCACTTGAGTCCTGTAAGAAGAGACAGTGGTAGGAGATCCATACACTGAGCAAGATAGAAGGTTTTATAATCCTCCATCTCTGTTGACCTAGGACTTTTACCTTCATCTTTCTAGCATCATCCCCTCCCCCCGCACAACTACCCAGTACTGGTGGTCTCAGGTTCTCCATGTGATGGCAAAGGAGTCTGATTCCTGTTACAGTGTTAGACTGAAGGCAGCTTTTAAGTCTCACTTCCCTCCTCCGCTGGGCAAGATGATAATAAGCCAGGACTATTTCTGCCTGTTGCCACAGGTTGATGATCAAACCATAGATAACCTTCCTGTGTGTGGAAACTCTCACCCATACCCACTCACTCTTGAAACACAAGAAAACCACAGGCTTTTTTTTTTATGACTGTGTTTGCGTGCATATTTGTGTTTGTTGTACCACATGCTCATGCATCTGGAGAACACAAGACAATCTTGGGTGACATCCTCAGAAAGCCTAGCTCTTCCTTTGGAGACAGGGTCTCTCCTTGGCCTGGAGCTCACCACTTAAGCTAGACCGACTGTCTACTGAGTGCCAGGGATCCACATGTCTTTGCTTTCTCAGAACTGGATTTAAAGACACATGCACCATGCCCAGGATTTTTATGTGGGTACTAGGGATCAAACTTAGGTCTTCATACTTGAAAGGCAAGCACTTTTTATCTTATGAGCTGTATTCCAAACCCCTGTTCTTTCTCTTGAATCATTTTGGAACTTGTTGATTCTCCCCCAATGACTTAAGTTATGTGAGTAGTAAATCTTGTCACACCCTTTTATTAATCTCAATACTCAAACCAAATCTGATGTTAAGATTCCTCCAGAGTTGCAGAATCATCTCTGATGCTGGCCTGCAATGGTTCATCACCCCTGGTTTGCCTCTGTAGCCTGCCTATGTCATTCATTACATTTTCTACTGATTCTACTTCTGAATATGTATTTTCAGAAGAAACCCACGTGTGTCATGCAGGGCCCTGGGTGATGTAAAGGAAGATCCATGTGCATGTTCATTCATCAAGCGTGTGTTGATCACCTAATTTTAAAGTGATATAATATCAGGAGAAATCGAGTATTTTGCAACTTGCCATGTTCTTTCATTATCTCAGAAGCCTTGCAAAATGGTCACTAGCCTCACTCTATAAGGAATCCTAAGGGAGACAAGCACCCAGGACTGAGCCCATGCTTCTGCTATATCTCTTTGTCAAGATATAGACAACAGTGATGGCACCATGGGGAAGAGCATTGTGAGACGTGGCAGGGCACTCTAGGAAAGATCAGTTGGAAAAGAGAGGCAATTTGGGGGAGGAGTATTGTTTAAGGCTTGAAAGAAGGTGCATATACATTATAAGAGCAGAAGTATTGGAAAGGTCTAAAGGCAAGGAGGATTGGAAGTGTGGAAAGGGAGAAGAACTTCATAAAGATGGCCTGTCATCACTTTTGAGAATATGACTTTGAGATTTGGATTAGACTGGTTAGCTCTTGACATTAGGGATCTTGCATATCATCAGTAAGCAGTCTTTACTTGATGCAGACAGATGTTTCATCCACAGTTAGGAATGTAATTTTCCTCTCCTAACCTTCTCGGATGGTGAAGTAAATGTTATTTGTTTATTGAATCTCACATTTCTCATCTATAAAAGGTGGTCAGTTTTTTTTTTCATATTCACTTATTTAATATGTATTCAGTCCATTTGTAGCATAACAGTTGGTAGTGGATCCTGAAAGTTAATGCGTCCTTTCTCTTATAATCAGCAGCTGACGTCTCTTCTTATGCTTCACCTTCACTAGCCTTTATGCTACATAATTGAAGACATGATCTGCATAAACAGATGTCCTTCCTCTTACAATAGGACAGCAGCCAGATAAACACACTGTCTGTTGCAGATATCATTATACAAATCTGCATTAACTTAGCAACTTAGCACCCAACAGTACTCTCAAAAAATACTGACAGTGCACATTCATGGTTCTGTATCAAGAGACTCAAGAGAGTATCGTGTTACATGTTGGTACCATGGGTATCTTCAAGTCATCATATAGTCCTTCTTTGTGTTTCCACAGCACCCACTATGTGGTAGTGACCCAATAGACATTCTTCAGAATAGTGAATTATAGAGAAAGAAGCAGGTGATTTGCTCAAGATCTTGCCCAAGCAAAATAATAGCCACCTTACAGCAACCTCCTATACAAATGGCTTATTTTCCAAGGCCTTTGGAGGTGTCTGTCCCCCAATATGTCACCATAGAAATAAGGTTACTATAAGCAATGATCCAGGTGGGTCTTTCTGTCTTTGAGCAAAGCAAGTGTGAGCCTTTGGAACTTGCCTAAAATACCTGACAAGTTTAATCAAGTATGTCATAAAAAGCAGGCTAGATTTACTCCTTTCCCAAACACTGCTGATGAGGTGCTTCATGGAAAAGTACAGTTGAAGATAAACAACTTGGGGAGGCATTCTAAAATGTAGTTGCTGAATAGGAGGAAGTTAAGCCTCAGGAAACAAAAGTCTGACACAATTAGGAAAAAATGAAAAGATGCTGATTGAATAATCCTGATTTAAGAAAATCCTGTCTTATGAAAAACTGGACTTGAATGTGGGTGACAAAGTTATTCCAGCAACTAGCATCAGAGGCCATGTAGAAACCAGGATATAGCTGTGATAACAGCATTTAAGAGTCTGAGACAATGGAATCATAAATTCTAGGCAAGCCTTGGCTACCTATAATAAGTTTAAGGGCAACTTTGGATTTGGATATATAACAAGGCTTTATCTCTCTCTCTCTCTCTCTCTCTCTCTCTCTCTATATATATATATATATATATATATATATATATATATATATTTATATATATATATATACATATCTGTTTGTGATTCTATAAAATAGCACAATAAATAAGAAATTAATTGTATTGATCCATTTTGGCTGATATAACAAGATAAGTTAGATTGAATAATTCATAATTAACAAAGAATTATTGCTCACAATTCTGGAAGATTTAAGGTCTCTACCTCATAGATATTGCCTTCTTGCTGTATACTCATATGGTGATAGTGGCAAGGTAAACAATCCCCTCCAGTGCTGTTTTCATAAAGCATCCATCCCATTAGGGAGGGCTCTGCCATTTGTCAGCTCACAGTGCTAGCTTCACAAGGGGCCCATCTTTCAGTATACTACAATGGGAGTTAGGTTTCAACATATGACAGTGGGGTGCACAGGCATTAAGATCATAGTAGATGCACTCTCTTACATTTGTCTCAGTGCTGCTCCTATATCAGTTAGCAGTAGCTATAGCCTGCTACTGTAACAATTCTAAACCTCAGGGATGTAAACAAGAATGGCTTGTTTCACTCACTGTGTTCATCTCAGACTGGTGAGTGCGCTCAGCTCATTACGGTCTCCACATGATGCAGGCAGATGGAGCAGCCATCACTGAAACACTGCCAGGTCACATGTGTGAGGGAAAAAGACAGGTCTGGAGAATTGTCCCTCAGCAGGTCAGGGCTATAATCCCCACCAGAGATACTCACCATTTCTGCTCTCCCATGATAGAAGCCATACAATTAGAAATAGGCCAGGAGGCTTAATGCTGGCATGTACTCAGAAAAAGAATTGGAAATATTGAGAAAAAACCATGACTAAGTGCTTGACCAACAGCCACCTAGGACTATCTTGTAGCTTCTGATGAGGTGGGCCGGCCAAACAAGCATCTGAGCCCAAGGATGAAGGCAACATGTATTTTTCTTTTGCAACATGTATCGGTAAAAAGGCCCTGGGCTAAAAGTCTACAGAGCTGCTCTTCTCATAGCTGGTTGTGTGTAGATGCTGTTCTGTGAGTTCCTTTCCAGCTCTTTACCAAGCAGCTGATTCACCTTTGTGGAATGTGACAAGCTAACATGGCATTCTGTTTGCTCTGCTCCCAGTGTGTTACGTAACTGAGCCCTGTTCTGCAGTTATCCATGGCCTCTGCTCATTTCCCCTTGTCAACTCCTTGAGGGCAGAGGCCTTGTCATTCTCGTCTTGCAAAACCTCGCGTTGCTCCTTACAGGCTGGAGGCACTCATTGCATGTTTATTTAATAAAAGAACAGATTAAATTTCACAAAACTGATGACTTCCAGCAGTCACACAGTCAGCTCGGTAGATGTCTTAATGAGAATGCACAGGGGTGACACTGGCAATGTCAGTGATCAGTGGAAAAGATTAATGATAAGTATTAATAATAAAAATAACACACACAGAGCACATTCTAATTTACAGATCCCTTTCATTTTCATTCTCTCTCGATGTTCTCACAAACACAGAGCAGAGATTGGAATCCCCATTTTATAGAAAGGAGGGTAAGGTTCCAAGAGGCTAATAACACTCTCCTCAGGATCACACGTGTATCCAATGGAAGGTTGGATTAAAATGGGTCTAGGGAGATGCATCAGTGTGTACAGTATTACTCTGCCATACATGATAACCTGAGTTTGGATACCCAATACCTGCATATAATGTGGGCATGACACTGTCTCCTGTAATCTCAGCACTGGAAGGCAATAACAAGCAGATTCCTGAGGTTAACTGACATGATAATCTACTAGGTCAGTGAGATTTAGGCTCAGTTAGGGACCCTGTTCCAAAGAATAAGGTGGAAAATGATTTTTGTCTGGCCTCCATATGCAGGCATACATATGTATGCACACACTCACACCCATAGGCATAGTAATTGAAAAAAGGAAGGCTTTTTACTTCTTGACATGATCTTCTCATAATAATTCTCTTCCTTCTTCTGCCTCCTTTATCATATGGAAATAAGCCTTTTCTGTCCTATGTGGTCCCAAATTTTCCTGTCAGACTCCTGAGCCATACTCATGGTTTTTGTGTTGGTGTTTGAACTCCCTGTACCCACTAGAGCCGCCTACACTGCAGATATGCTACAGTGATAGTAGCTCTCTGGAAAAACCTGTTCCAGACCACAAAGAGCACCCTCTCCTTCCTCCTTCATGGGTTCTTGGATTCACGAGGACAGTTGCTGAGGAGAATGCAGGCTGTCTTCAATGGACTCCCTTCTTCTCCATTCCATGTGTTGTTTTACAGTGACAGTAGCAAACATAAATGAATGCCAATGACAAGGAATGCTACTGTGAACCTCCCAGGGCTTTCCTGTGGGCAGAAAGGTCACTCAGTTCTCAGGTGTACAGTGAGAGGTCTATGGTCTTAGGCCATAGAAAAGGTAGTATGGTGCTACTGGAAAGCATCAGCTGAGATACAGACAGGTCTAGATATTCCCACTGGTTCCTCCACACGTTGTCTTTGCCACCTCTTTTTACAAACATATTTTCAGGACATTGTGAAAATAAATGAAAGTAGATGTGAAGATTTTCTAAAAGTCCTTGCTCACGATGAACAGTGAACATGAGGACTATGTCACCCTTGTCCACTTTTCTAATAGTCAGTGAGCTCCCAAAGTCTGTGTTCTACAGAGCTAATGAAACTCCACAGAACCTAACATAGTTTCTGAGTTATGTCAATTGCTTAATAAATTCTTGAAATTATCAAGCAACTTGATGTCGTTCATAGAAATATCTTGTTTTCAGTATCAACAAGGCTCTTAATTCCCAGACATGTAGAACTCACTCAGTGATATTTGTAGCCTCAATTATACTCTCAGAAAGTTTGAAGAAAAAAAGAATCTATGTCAGAACCCATTCATCTACAAGAAGTACCTTTGTGATACCCTGGCTTATTTTCATACAATGAGGTCTGTATAATATTCTCCTCCACAGAATGCAACATGGGAACTTTTAATAAACAAATTCTATGTGCATTCCTTCATATTCTTGCTTGCAAATAAAATACCAATATCACTTCACAACCTGACCACAAGGAGAATGAGGTTGAATAAAAAATGTCTGTAATATAATTACCAACCTGGATGAGGGCACAGATTAAGCAACAACTAAGAATGAGAGATTCACCAAGTGAGTGTAATGTTTATTGACAATTATTCACTGACCTTGACAAAGTATAACATTAACAAGAAAGCTTTGAGAGCTAGAATTTTTATTAAAAGGGCATTCTTGGAAATATAAGTACTCATATGCATACGTATATTCACAGTTCAATTGTGGACTTAATATAAATATCATTGATACAACAAAAGAGTATTTGCAGAACAGCTGTGGTATCAAGAATGGATGAAGTAAATTCACATGAAGGTGTTCTATGATGGAACCTGCATTTCATTCTAAAATATTGGGAACAGACTAATCCCTTGGGTTAGGCATAGGATTGCACCTTCCATATCCCTCTTGAAATTACTCAATGTAGGGAATGCATCATTTCTCAAAAACTATTGTGGTAATGGTACAGAGTGTAGGGAGTAGTGTCCTAAATCTATACTGAAAGGTTAAAGTGAGCATTACTTTTCTATAACCACTCCATAATATCATCGTGGCAGCCAGAGTATCAAAAAAGACTGCTTAAGAAACTGAACCTGAAAACCTATATACACATAAATACAATTTTAACAGATTGGTCTAGAAATGTAAATCTTATTATCACATATCTACAGTAGGCCAAATACCCATTGACCAAGGTTTACTGTGCAGTTAACATACCAGGACAAAGTGTCATTTGTAGGTTTAAGAAATGCCCTAAACCTTGACTGCAGGTGTCAGTACAGAGCAGGATTGCTTGAACTTAGGCCAAATAAAATTGGGCAATTTTACATAAATCATCATTTACTTAAGGGAAACTAAAGTGCTGCTGATGAAGACAGAACATCTTACAACAAAGGCAAGATAATACTTGCCAAGCAGAATACTGGCCAGCCTGGATTAATAAGCCCTCCAAGTGTTCCTCCCAGCCATGGCTATTTGTTGGACTGGAAAAGTGCTATTCAAAAGTGAAGTCCTTTTGCTTATGGATAATAATATTATTGTATTTTTCTAGGCCCTAGTGGTTCTGATTGCTCTTGGAACCTTTTGGGGAAAGAGTCTCAATGTAACATGATTATGGTGATTCATTATATTTGTGTAGGGTTTTGTATCTTAGGAAGCACTTTCTCATCCATTATTAACACTATCATTATTATTAATAATAGCTACCAATTACTGTGTGACTATGTGCTTCTAAAGGGGCCAGGCACTGTTCCGTGAACAGGAAGCACTGTATTTCTGATCTCTTTGGTAACACTGCAAGAAGGTTATAGAAGATAGGTGTCCAAGGCTCCTAGAGATCAAATAACATACTGAAGGTTACATAGCCTCTATCTTCCTGATCCCAAGATCCAGGTCATTTTTGTTCTAACTCTAGCATTTCATATCTCCTTATGATTTCCTGGATTTTGTCTGTTATGTGTCATCCTTATAGACTCAACACTCTGAAGGCAAGAAAAACAACCTTCTCCAAGTTGTAACCTCTCTTCCCAGCACAGGTTTTGTAGCACTAGATGCTCTGTGTTAATATTCCTCACAGAACAAATGAACAAAGGAATAAATTAGTGAACTTAGACATGCCTTCTGAGACAAAGAGGTGACTGGGTATGTTCCCTGCTAACAAGTAGAGCTGTGGAAGCTCTGGAAAACAACTTCCCCAAGAGACACATAGCTGCCCAGTGATAGAGAGCAGACCTCTGATCTTCCTGACCACTGGACTCCTTGGCTATTCACATTTAGCTTGCCAACTTTTTGCATCAAAATATATGCATTTTCTGCTGCACGAGATGTTGCTTAACACACCACGAACAGAAATCCCATACAGGACTTTATTCCAGGTATATTACCCACCTTCCTCCATACCCTATCTTCTGTCAGCCCAGATCAGAAGCCCATGAAGGATTGGGAGTATAAATACAGAGTCTGCTGTTGGGGAGAGTAGATGAAGGCTGGTAGATGGAGAGCTGACAGTTAAGACAGCCAAATTCAATTTGAGGGAATTTGGTTCAGTGATTTCTATTAACAACCTTAAGAAAAATATAATTCCCAGGACTAAAGAAGGAAGGGGAAGAAAACAACTTTTCATCTTGCTCAGTCAATGCAGAGCACATCAATCACACTCTTGCTCCCAAGACCATTGATGGCTCAGTGAGCATCAAAGCAGGGGGCATTTGAACGTTTTTTTTTTTTTTTTTAGTCTGTAGGATAGCACTAGCAGATACAGAGAAGAATTGGGACAAGAAACAGCTGATCCTAAAAGGCTATCTACATTCTGGACATCTTCAGTCTTCTGAAGAAAATGCAGGTGAGAAAACATGGCATCCATACTCTACTCAGACTTTACACACACACACACACACACACACACACACACACACACACACACAAAGTCTTTTGGAGTAGGTGCTATCAGAAGTGATAAAGTACACTGGAATCATTGATTAGCATGTTCAAGATCGATAGTTAATAGGTGGGGAGATTTGAACACAGTTCTTTTTAACACCATATACCAAATTCTTCAGCTCTACATTGTCCAATAATCCCCAATAATCCCAAGGCAAATCCAACACTAAACTCTCCTGGTATACTGCACACAACTGGGAGTTTTCCATTCAGGTTCAAGCTTATCCCAACATGACAACCAAAAAGACATGCACATTATTTTTCATGCATGTGTAGTATGTTTAGTGTGTGGTATGATGTTTGTGGCATATGGATGAGTGCATTCACGATGCATGTGTGTGTGGAGACCACAGATTAACGCTAACATCCTCCACTGTTGCTCTTCTGCTTGTTTCCCTGGGACAAAGGCCTTCACTGAGCCATAAGCTGCTGTTTTCAGTCAGGCTCGCTGACCAGTGATCCCCAGCAATTCTCATGCCTCCACTCCCCTGAGGATTGAGGTTACAGGAGTGAGTGATCACACCTCACTATTTAGGCGGTGCAGGGGATCAAAGTCAGGCCTTATCAAGCCCTCATGATTGCACAGCAAGGACTTTTACCTACTGAGTCATTTCCTCAGTCCAGGAATGCATATATTTAATAAGGTAGCACCATCCCCGCTGTGTCTCCCTCATCCAGGCAACATTTGAACAAAAGTAGCAATATCTTAAATTCTATTGGTGCTATTCCTGTACAAGCGTCCTCTCATCTGCCAACAGGCCTTTGGGGAACAATGTTTCCAAGAATAGTTTTCAAGGGAATTACAAATGTCTCCACAGGATATAGACAACCCAATGTTGTATCCTGGTTTCACCTTTGGTTGCTGTGCGATGTTGAACAAGTTGTGAATCCTCCTACAGCCATAATTTTTGGATGTGCACAGTAAGGATAGCAGTTGCACCTATTTCATAGGGCTGCTGTGAGCATTCATGAACTAAAACCTGAAGCACTTGAACCCAGAATATTGGAAGGTTTTCATAAAATCTTATCATTATTTTAGTAGACAGTGCTAGTAGAGCACTACTGGATTTAGAATGCTAACCAGGAGCTTCACTACAGTTTCTCTTCATCTAATTTTCTGCCGGATGGGAGTGGAAACTGAGACTGAAAAGGAAGCCTCCAGTTCACTCAGAACCCAAGACATGTCTCCCACGCCCAGACCAAAGTCCTTTACTGCTTTTTGGACACTGCTCTCAAATTCTTGCCCTCTTTCAGTGTGGTTTATCTGGAAACAGCTTCCCTTCCCTTGCTTATGAGAGGCTGTGGGCTGGTTTTGACTTAGCATGGTGTTTAGGAATCCCTAATACTACTTGGATAATGTAACTACTGATACATCCAGTGTCTTGTTGAGCAGCCTCAGTCTAGAAGCTGCACAAGACCAAGCTTCAGTGCCCAGGGCCAATGTGTACACATGAATGTCCAGCCAATGCAATGACTCAAGTGCAGATTATGACCCTGCTGAGTTAGCCTTGTTCTCAGGGCCTCTCTTTCAGATTCCCTCTGGTCATTCTGTGCCTTATTAAGTCTTCCTCCAGAATTTGATTCACTTATGATTCAAACATCAATCCTAGCTGTGAAGTCTTACCAAGGTTACTTAAGCAATGGGCAGATTTGCAAACCTAGGGTGCCTTCACTTAGGCATTTGGGAGTTGAATGCTGTTTGCATAGTACACACAAGAATTGTGTATTTTAAGGATCACTATGCCAATATTACCACTTATTAGCAATGTGTAATTAGGTAACTCACTCCATCTCATTGAGCCACAGTTCTGTCATCTATAAATTAGAAAGGCCAGTACCTAAATCAGAGGACTGCAATAATTATATGAGATCACAAGTATGCATCATAATACCTGATAAATACAGGTAGTAACTGATACTGATTTAATTTTTTATATTTTTCATAGATATGACAATTTTTGAAAGTTTGTTCTGGCTAATTTGTTCTCCAAATCCTCTGGTTTCCCAATTCAACACTTCTCTGTTAATCTCTAGTAGAGTTGGCTACATGGAAGAGTCTTGCACAAACTCAGCAAGCAGGTTCTTGTTGTTTATCATAGCAGTGTGTGTGTGTATGTGTGTGTGTGTGTAAGCAGGCAGGTGGTTGTTAGAGAACACCCTCAGGGTGTTGGTCCTGTCCTTCCTTCTTGCTTGAAATAGAGTTTTTGTTGTTGTTTGCCACTTGGAAGGCCAGACTACCTGGCCTGCAAGCACTGAAGTTCTCCTGACTCCAACTCCTTAGGCATGTTGGGATTGTGGACTTTTGCAACACTGCATATCCAGCTTTATATGGGTGTTGGTGATCTGAACTCCAGTGAACAGGATTGAAGAACAAGTGCCTTTAGCCACTGAACCATCACCCTAGCCCAAAGTTCTTGTTCGTAACCACATTTGAAGGTAAGAGGTGTCAAGCAAAAACTTGAAATTGGAACAATAATGTCTCCAAATGATTCTCACAAAACATGCTAGTTTTAGCATCTCCCTTGAAGTAATGTCCAACTCATCTGACACTAAATTTCCTCATTTCTACATTTTCTACATTGGAACGGATGATACCCCTAATCTTCCAACTAAATGTGCACATAAGGAAAGGGAGTATACATGTTTTGTTGATTTCACTGAATTAATTATTTTAATGGTTATCAGAGGAATGTTCACAATCATTAAGCTAAGGACAAGTTAAGCATCTAAAATTGACTTAAGGGCTGGAGAGATTGCTTAGCAGTTAAGGCGCTTGCTAGCAAAGCCAAAGGACCCAGGTTGGATTCCCCACTACCCACGTAAAGCCAGATTCACAAGATGGTGCATGCATCTGGAGTTTGTTTGTAATGGCTACAGGTCCTGGCATGCCCATTTTCTCTCCCTCCCTCTCTCTCTCTCACTCTGTTTCATAAATAAATAAATAAGTAAATATAAAATTGACTTGTGTTTATTATGAAAAGCTAATAGCAATCATTCTATCTTCAGTTCATAAATTTGTACCATTCATATATTCATTAATTGTAGGTTAGAAAGAAACTGGCTAAAATACTATTTTTATAGCACTTTTGTGAAACACACCTGCTCAAGCTTCACAAGCTAGAAGCTTGCTTTGTTTATATTTCCTGGGCTACTAGTGGGATCTTTAACATCCTATTTTGCAGTTGTAATCTATGTGAGATGCCAAAAACAAGGATAGGAATCTTCATTCTGATACTCTGACACTCTACATGCCTTGTATATAATAAATATCAAGCAGCTACTACCTACTGCTCTGAAAGACAGGTCAAACAAAGGGATTTAGGCCAAGGAACTCTCTTATGGTATAAAGAGCATCCCTTCAGAATGTCTCCATTTGAAGGGAATTGTGATTTACAGAGATTCTAAGAGAGTCACGAGTTTTAAGAAGGAATTCAGGTGGGAAATCACATAGCAAACTGGAACGTATTCATGCTTTCATAATGAGGGAGGAAGGAAATTAATGATGACTCTACGGTGGCAAAGATTCTGAACTCATCTTTGATAATCTGTCTTTTGTCAGCAAAAGAAAAAAAAACACACAGAGAAAAAATGTGGACAATTAGGAAGTAATTAAGACCTCACAGAAGCAGCGATGACAGAAAGCAGTTAAGGGAATACTTAGTGATTGGGGAAAACACAAATCAGCGGATTGGACAGCATGCATCCTAAGGTGTTCCAGGCTAGAGCTAATATAGTTACTGAAGCACTTAAAATTATTTCTGAAAAGTCACAGAAGAAAAGTGGTAGAACATACACTTAAATTTTTTAAAGCCTCAAATGTCATATTGATCTTTCAGAGAGAAAAGAAAAATACATGAAACAGCTTTAAGAACTAAGATAGAAGCAAGTACTTGAACAGGTGTGTGACAGGCATTTTCAACAGTGTACAATTCAATCGCCCACTTATGCTTCCCGTTTCCCAGGCCAAGAAGCAGGTCTCAGGATGGGAAAGCAAGTCATTGAAGGATACTCATGAATCATCGCCCAAACTAGATTCTGTTGCAGCCTCTATGTCATGCTAGCAGGATCCATGTGTGGCCATTCTTTTCTTGCTCTTCTGTAATAAGCACTAACAATTTGGACACAGCCAGGAAAACAAAGAAATTATGAGGCTTCATCAGACCTGTCTTATGAAAACAATAAAGCCAAATGTGGACCCTAGTAACTTAAAAAAATATTTCTTATAAAATTAATTCAAGTGGACATGAGAGACTGTATAGACACATGATGTGAAAATTAACTGAAAGGAAATAAGAAAAGAATAATGCTGGAGAAGAATTCAAATACAAGAGGTACTCCTGTACCTGGTAGAGTTCAAAAAAAAAAAAAAAAAAAAACAGAGACCTGGATGAAAACTGGAAGAAAATCAGTCCCCAGTGCCAGAAGGTGCCACATGAGCTACTGGGGAAAATGACCAACATCTGTCCAAGCAACTTGAGGTCTAAGCTACTGAGCAGCAAACAACCTGACAGGATGCTCACCTAAGTGAAATAGTGTCACAGAGCCATAATGAGTAACCAACTGCTCTTGGATTGGCTAACAGATCCACTCAGTGGAATGGAACCCATAGCTGGAACTGGGAAACAAGTCATTAGAGTCATATCCAAAAAATGAGTTCACTTTCCTATATCAAGCTCCCAACAGTCTTGGGCTACAAGAAGGCCTACACCTATTAAAGTCTCTCTAAACTAATAATGGTTATTTCATTTATCCAGTGCTAATTTCCTTCTCCATTGGAAAATCTGCTTTTCTTTTTCAGATTGATGTAGAAACTGAGGAGAGAAGCAGCCCATTGCACCTCACCAGGACCCCAGCTGAAACCATAGAGTAATTGGTGAAATGAGCAAGAGTGGTGCTGTCTTGGTGAACCTAGTACCAGCACAAGGGTGAAGGAGATAAACACAGAGCATACTGAACTCCTACAAAACCAGAGAACCGGGGACACAGAGGTTCCCAAGACCTCATCATGGAAGCAGACCTAAAAATAACCCAACATGGCTCAGGAAAATTTGCAGAAGAAGGGGCAGAAAGATTGTTAGAGCCACAAGTTGAGGCATTAGGCACAGAGACATTGTCTTTTCCCCATAACTGATGGCTTCTTCCACAAGCACAACCCACAATCCACATTGGGATAACTGGCATCCCCAACAAGGAGGGTCCCTTCAGAGAAAGGAGACAGGGATGAGAGTAATAAGGGTACCAACATGTACTGTTTACACACTGAGGATATACATTTTTTTTTTTGGTTTTTCGAGGTAGGGTCTCACTCTAGCTCAGGCTGACCTGGAGTTCACTATGGAGTCTCAGGGTGGCCTCGAACTCACGGCGATCCTCCTACCTCTGCCTCCGGAGTGCTGGAATTAAAGGAGTGCGCCACCACGCCCAGCTAAACATAACTAATAAAAACTCAATTTAAAAAAGTGTGCCATTTTATCAACCTTCCTGGCTAAATGATGCTTGAATAGGACTTGACTAAGGATTATGCCCAATTGAACACAGTTGTGATATGAACCCAGCTCTGAATAGAAGGTATTAACAAAGTCTAATTTTCTTTTCTCACTGTGAATACCTACTACATACAGGTAAAGAAGAACCATGGGCGGTGGGGGGTGGGGAGAGAATGGACAAATGGTGATGTAGATACTCTAAATACCATCTGCCCAAAATAGAAGATTCTTATGTCAGGTTCTGTCTAGCCTCAGTATGTCCTATTGTCCTTAATTGGCCACTGCAGTAGACTATCGTTGGGATCAATCCCTTCCTCCTAGGAATTAATCCCAGATCCTTGCCTAGATTACCCTTTGAGGTTTATAGTTCATTACAATACTACCAGACCCAACTCCCTTCTGGTATGGATCAGTGATACAATGAACAGTACCACATAGAACTATGTGGCATGTTTTGGGATGGATCCTTAGATCATAAAGATGAACAAGGTGAATTCCCTGCCCTGACCTCTAGCACTCAGTCTGAAAGTGGGGACATCTGCAGCCAAGTTTGATCAGTGTCTTCCTTTATCATTGAATATACTTGAATTTAGACTTGGAGGATTATCATGCTTTGAATATATGTATACACACACACACACACACACACACACACACACACACACACACACATATATATATATATATATATATATATGTATATATATATATATATATATATAGTGTCTAAGGTTCAGAGCAAGCAAATATCATTGTTGGCATTTAAGAGTGATTCTCTAGCATGGAAAGTCATAGTAACTATTTTTTTCCCCATTTAACTACAGAAGCTCACCAAAACTTTCTACAAAGTGTGTCTGCATAACCAATTCATAGCCATAGGCCAAGGAAACTAATAAATTTTAAGACTGAACTTTTATTTTATGTAAAACATTTTGTTTAACACATGAATTCATATACTCTTAATACATTTTATTAAAGACTTACCATTAGTCCCATATTGCACATCATGAAATGGAGGTTGAAGGAGGAAAATGGTCATACATGGCCTGTTTTAGAGAAGCAAGGCTTTCAAGCTCAATTCAACAGAGTTTAGGGATCCCATGGTTAAGTCACTGTTTTCCTTAATTTCCTACTGCCATTATAACAAATTACCACAAACTTAGTTGCATAAAATAATGTACAGTTACCATTTTATAGATGTGGCAGTCATAAGTCTAAAATCAATTTAATGGGCCAAATCAAGGTATCTCTGCATAGGGTAGAGTCCATTTCCATGCAGCTGTGGGCATGCATCCTGTGGTTCCTGGCTCCTTCCTCAAGCCCCAAAACACCCAGACCATCATCTTCAATTCAATTTCTATCCACCTCTACCTTCAGAGCTCTCTCTCTATTTATTTTCATTCTAGTAGTACCATTATCTGGCTCTTGTAAGGACCCTGGTAACTACATTGGTGAGGCAGTATGAACGTAAATGTCCTCTATAGCCTCAGGTATTTGTGTTTAAGCTTACTGCTTAGGCCCCGGCACGTGGAGGCCTGTTAGAGGAGGTATGACCTGGGGAGCAGGGTGTGAATCTTCATTCTTGCCCACTGAAGGTTGGGAGCTCACTTGCTCTCACTGCTCTTTTCCTGCCACTGATGTAATGAAGAGGTGAGCCAGCTACCTGCCCTTGTGATTCCCTCAAAATTGTGAGAATGAATCCTTTCCTCCCATAAGCTGTTACTGGTCTGGTCTTTTGTCCCAGCAGTGAGGATGTAACTGCTACAATTGTGGTATCTAGACAATATAAGACAGTCTGTCACAATAGCCTTCGCATAGTCACATCTGCTAAGTCCCTATGTTTCATAGAATAACCACAAATTCATGGATTGAACTGTAGATATGTTCAGGAAGACATTAATAAGCCTAAAAGGGATGGGAGTTTGGCATTATGCTATAAATTATAACTAACAATCACATTTTTCTTAATAGGATACTCAATTTGACAGAGATACTATAGTGAGTACTTTGGGACAGGTGTCTAAATGGCAAAGTGAGAATATGAACTTAAACTTGTGTAACATCAAAGTCATCCCCCACTACCACAGCATATGGCTTCTAGGAAAAGTCACACACAGATAAACCATTTATCACACTTAAGAACAGCAAGGCCAAAAGGAGTCATCACTAGGGACAGTTTCAAAACAGGGTTGATGGAAGATGATCTGCCACTTTGTATCTTTGTACATACAAAAAGAAAAGAGTAAAGAAAGAAATAAAAGAAGGAATATATATATATATATATATATATATATATATATATATATGTATGTATATGAAATGTTGAATGATGATAATCTAACTAAAGGTAAAATTTCCCCTTACTAGACAAGTGTGGGGTTAGGGGCTGGGCTAGATAAGGTTCAAGTACCAGATCTTCTCACTCTAGCTCTGGCCACAGACACATTATGGCACTTTCTGTATTTGAAAGTAGGAGCTTTAGTGTCTTCTTAGGAAAGAGAAGGGGATGAAGTCCAGATGGTACAAAGCATGGCCCTCTGGCAAATAGTAGGAGCTCAATAAATGCTGGATTTTTTTTCTGCTTTGCCCTGCCTCAAATTTAAGAGAAAGAAGCAAAGGAATCTGGGTTTTGTCTGAAAAAAAGACCTATAGTTATGCAACTCATCTTTCAGAAACCAACCAGTCCTTCCTCTTGCCTGTGCTGATGGCTGAGCTGCAGGCACAAAGACAAGAGGCAGACAAAGGAGCAAAAGCAAGCAGAGGAAGGGGAAATGCAGCCATCCATCAGATGGAAAGTATAAACACAATGTATTATTCAGGGAGTTCAGTGGTGAGCCTCTGCTAGGAATGGGCAAGGGAGCTGGGAGGTCTTTTGAACTCCTCAGGACTTGGCTGGTATCCGAGCAAGGCCAGATGCCATAGCCCCTATTAGTCATCTGTTTGCCAGACCTTGACAATCCACTGAGAACTTTTCAGGAAACCCAGGGCTCTGAGCAGGGCAGGAGGTTAATCAAGCCACCTCCCATTCTGGGAAAACCTTTTCTAAAACTCTGGTTTAGAAGCCATGTAAGCACTCAACTGCAAGAAACCAGGCGCAGAAGGCATTTGGGGCAGGACCTGTATCACCTGTAAACAGAATTGCTAATGGCTTACAGAGCATAGTTTGAAGCGTGATGGGCAGTGTTATGGTTTGAGGAGTGATGGGCAGTGTTCCTTACCCACTAATTTCCCTATCCCTTTTTCACTGCATCTAAAATTCTATCTTGACTTTGAGTATAAATTGCTACAGCTTTTTGGAGAGCAATAACTACACAAAGTGAAAATGTGCATTTCTGACCTAGTAATACTACCTCTTGGCTTGTAATCACAAATATGCTTGGCAGCAGAATTTATACATATGTGGATATATGTGTGTAGATTAGACAATAGATATAGAAGCGCACTAAAGGGTATTTTTAACAATAAAAAATAGGAAACAACATAAATGTCCATAACTGAGTATGTCAATAGGACACAAATTGTAGTAATCAATATAACAGAATAAAGCCATTAAAAGTAATGAGATAGATCTAAATGTTATGATGTTAAGAGATTTCCAATCATTTTAAATAAAAAAATATGCCAATGAAAGTTTAAGAATAATAGAGTAAAGATCCTGTATCTGAGGGAGAAGACAGATGCATTTGGGTTTACACATACATGCAGATATATGTTAGCAGAAGAGATTCACAAATAGTAACTGTGATCATCTCTAAGTTGGGAAGTGAGACTGTCACATTTTTTCGAGGTAGGGTCTCTAGCTCAGACTGACCTGGACTTCACTATGTAGTCTCAAAGTGGCATCGAACTCATGGTGATCCTCCTACTACTGCCTCCCAAGTGCTGGGCTAAAGGCAAGCACCACCACACCTGGCTGTCACTTTACTCCATGTGATTTTACTTATGTTTATATTTTTACAAGAAAAATCACTTTTCTCCTGGGCTGGGTAGTAGTTTCCCGTGATCCCAGCATAAATGAAACAATGAAATCTATTTCTGTTTTAAGAACAGTAAGAGTTTTGGCAGGAGGGTTGAATCATTCATGGCTCAGAGTAACAAATGACAAGAGGGAGCTCTCCACATGACACATTCAGAAAATACACCCAGGGCTCTGGTAGGCCAGTCTTGTTTCCACCATCTTCAAGGTCTAGACCTTTGGCTATATCCATGCTATCAAGGCAAGTATGAACTGAACATCAGGAAAATACTAAATATTATTAGAGTCGTTTGTGGGGCAGTGTGCTATCATGGTCAGGAGCAGGGCCTTTGCCCCTGGATATGACCCTGGCCAAGGCATGTTTTTTTTTTTTTTTCATTGAGCATTTGATTTCTATGTTATGTATAGTGTGAGCCAATATGTATCTATTGAGTTGTTATGAATGTTTGATATTAATTTCCTTTCTTCTTTCCAAGTAGCACTCACTCTACATTCTTTTTCTTTTCTTTCTTCCTTTTCTTTTCTAAAAGGAATGACTATCTTGGGAAAATCTGCGAGACAACTAAATTGTGTATGCCTATAATTGAGAGCTCAAATTTCTGCTCTGTTCTTAACTTACCTACTTCACTGTGAACATTTGAAAAATTGAAAATATTTACCAAATTAATTCAAATTCTCTGACTGTCTTTTCTGTTCTTTCCAGTTAAAAGTGTCAAAATGATGTCAATAAAAACAAAGTCTAACATTCTCCCCATCATTGGAGTCTGGAGTGAGGGGTCAGCAAAGCCAGGGGCTGTGGGACAAGATACTTCCTGGAGGATAAAGGGGACCTGGCCATCTGCAGCAGGTAAGGAGACATGAAAAACTGTTGCCCACAGGCAAGGCAAAAACCAGATGCAAGTTTATTTACATGAGACAGCCTTGATAAGGTGGGCTGGTGGTGATTGGCTGGCTCTGAAAACATCTCCCCAAACAGCCTGCTTTAAAAGCCTAGAATTTCACCATTAATCCTTCCAGTTAAGCCTTTGAAGGCCTCAGTTAGCATGTAAATGTTTCTCTAGGGAGGAATAATAAAATTTAATTCAAGTGAACAAACATTTACTGACAGTAGTTTCAAACCAGGCACTTGTGAGGCATAGCAGGGTATTCAAAGATGGATAAGATACTTTCCTGTCCTCTAGGAGTTGTAGCTCATGAGGAATAGTAGAATATGTGCCAGATAACCTAAAACAAGGCACACATTCAAAAACAAGAGAGCAAGGAATGGTGGCTATTTAATTGTTACATCTTCTGTACATTTTATCAGGAGCCATATTATAGCATCACCTGATGATAGAGGCCAGGGTACACTAGACACTTCCATTGAAATGGGTAAATTATGTGTCCTTTATTTAGAATATAACAGATAGCTATGGGTGTTTTCTGAGTGAACCAGTAGGAATGCCATGATTTGTGGATAGAGAGAAGCAGTATTTTATAAAAATAGCATAGTTCTTTAGGAGATAGATAAGAAGGAGCTAGAATAAAGTCCAGAAGACAAGATGAAGAACTAAAACAGACTGGGAGTATGTGCAGAATTCATTGATACTCAGCCTTTAGATTCTCTACCTCAAAGAAGACACCCATGAAGCCCCTCCTCCCCACCACTGAATAATCTCCCTGTTCCTTCATACTCTGTGTCTCTTTTCTCAGGAGTACTTGCCATGGTTCTTGAGTTATGTATTTACTTGTGTAAGGTTAGATGTGACTTGCATTCTCAGCTTTGTGCTCACAATGTGTAGGAACTTTGCTATTGTATATTGAAGCTCCAGCACAGTAAGTAAGTACTTTTGAATACAACATGATCCCTTTCTCTTGCCCAGAGCTGACCTACTGCACATGCATGAGCACTGGGTTCAATCCCCAGCAATGCAATGAAGAAAACCAAAAATTCAGGTAAATGAGATACCAATTCATCCCACTAGGGTGTCTGTAACAAAGACAATAGTCAGTGCTGGAGAAACTACAATTCATGTTTTCTTTTTAATTTTTTTGTTTATTTTTATTTATTTATTTGAGAGTGACAGACACAGAGAGAGAAAGACACACACACACACACACACACACACACAGAGAGAGAGAGAGAGAGAGAGAGAGAGAATGGGCAATGGGCAATGGGCAATGGGCATGTCAGGGCCTCCAGCCACTGCAAATGAACTCCAGACGCATGTGTCCCCTTGTGCATCTGGCTAACGTGGGTCCTGGGGAATTGAGCCTCGAACCAGGGTCCTTAGGCTTCACAGGCAAGCTCTTAAACACTAAGCCATCTCTCCATCCCCAATTCATGTTTTCTGTGGTATAAAGTTAAAATTATACAGTTGCTTTGAACAAAGAAAAATGCTTTGCCAGTTCCTCAAGAAGTTCAGAAATTCTACTTCTAGGTAGATACCCAGAGAAAATAAAAGCAAAACCTGTACACAAAGGTTCAAGGAGGCATCATTCATAGCCACCCAAATGAAGATGGAAGCAATACAATGTCCACCAGTGGTACATGAATGAATGCTTGGTCCTTCTATAAAATGGAATATAATCAGTAATGTAAAAGATCCGTGCTAACCATGCATGAAGCATGGAGATGTTTCAAAGTGAAAGAAGTGGATCACATGCATCATATATTGCATAACTTTATTTAGATGAAATAACCAGGACAGGCAAAACCAGAGACAGAAAGTAGATTAGTGCTGTGGGAGCAGGAAAAGAGGAGTGACTAGAATTTCTTTTGAGGTAATAAAATGTCCTAAAATATGTGCTGGGGAAAGTTGTGCACATTTATGATTCTACTAACACCCACAAAATTGTACACTGCCTTTAAAAGAATAAGTTTTATCATATGTGAAATACATTTCAATAAAGTATTTTAAATACTGACAAAGTGAAGAGTGCAAAAACAAAATCAGTGCTCTATTCAGAGGGAAGAAAATGTATAATTGATCAAGAGAGGGGATATGTGGTTGTTGGGGAGAACCAAGGTCAAGGTCAGTATGGCTAGAGTGTCATAAACAAAGAATAATGGCAATGCATAAAGGTAGAAAGGTAGGGGCATATCATATGGACCCTTCACGCGTGGTCTTTATCCTCACTATAATGTGCTACAGGCGGCGGGTGGAGGGGGATATCTGTAGGGCAATAACATAACTGTATTGATTGCCTGTCGTGGGCAGCATGAAAGGGAAAGAGTTTACAAAGGATGAGTAGTTGGCACGGATCCCTGCAAGAGAAGGCTAGCTGGCTTGGATCCAGGCAAGAGAAGACAGCACGTGAAGCTGGGGTAATGATGGTAATGTGCACTGGAGGGAATAGATGATGACTGAAGAGGTTAGAGGGGGGATTAGCAGGACTCTGAGTTCAATAATCAGAATGAACACTGGATTTTTAAAAACAGAACATACCTGATGTGCAGAGACGTTCATTTCATACCTACTATGTTTCCGAAGCATAGCCAGGCATTTTTTGCATGTGTGTATAGTATGAGTGGCGTGTATATAGAGAGTGCAGATACGCATGCATCCTGTGCACACACTTGTAGAAGCCAAAAGAGAACACTGGGTGTTCTCCTCACCACTATTCCATGGTGTTTCCTTGAGACAGAGTCTTTTTCTAATACTGGAGCTGCTATTTTCAGCCAGGGTTGCTGACAAGGGATCCTCAGTAATCCTCCTGTTTCCCACTCCACGCCCCCACTCATAGAACTGGTATTGCAGGCACACATGGTCATGTACAGCTTTTTATGTGGGTTCTGGGGTCAAATTCGAGCCCTCTCAGGTACTTATGCTTGCACAACAAACCCATTGATTCATTTTCCAGGTCTTGATCAAGGCATTTTATGTCCATCTTTTAGTGCTAAAAAAAAAAAAGCAACAAAAAAGAGAAAGAAATAGTTTTCATTATCTCTATTGATTCCAGAGAGAAAACGAGGCTTAGCAGGGCTCTGTAAGTGCCCAAATGCAGTGAGTTGGTAAGCAACAGTCCTTAACTAAAACCCAGGTATGTCTGACGCCAATGTTCTCTGCATCATTGCCATGCACTATAATGCCTACAGGCTAGACATGAAAAGTGGGTTTCCATATACCCCCAACTCCAGTCCCTTAGTAGTGACTGCCTAGAGCGCTGAGATGAGATAAATTCTGAGCCCAAGCCCAAGCCCAGCAGGAAAACAGACCGTGATTGATCAGGAATGCAGGAATGCAATGGGCACAGGCAGGCAGCAGCAGGGAAAATGCACAACATCCACCATTGCTGCCTGTGTGCTCAGAAGAGGAAGACAGAACATCTGGCTGAACACATCACACACGGCCAGCTGCAAACCATCAACACACCCACTATTGGGTGAATCTTAGAAGTGAGACGCTGAGCAAAGAATCAGAAGCAAGAGTGTCTATCAATGGACAGGAAACTTTTGCTGTAAAGCGGCCAAAGAGTGACTGTGTTAGTCTTTGAGGCTAGACACTGTCACAACTACGTAAGTCTGCCAATGTGGAATGAAAGCAGCCATAACAGTCTATGAACAAATGATCAGGGTGGTGTGCCAATGTATCTGTTGATAAATACTCAAATCAGAAAATCACATTTGTTTGTGCTAGGTATAACTTTCTCCTTTTTCATTTTTATTTCATTTTCTTTTTTTTTTTCTTTTTGAGACAAAGTCTTAGGTAGCCCATGCAAGCCACAAACTCACTATGTAGTTGAAGATGACCTTGGACTTCTAACACTACTATCTCCCATATCAAAGTGCTGAAAGTAAAGGCATTAACCACTATGCTGGTTTATATAGTGCTGGGTATCAATCCCAGGGCTTCATGCATGCTAGGGAGACATTCTACCCAACCATTTTGTATATTTTAAACCATTTGAAAAGGTAAAAGCCACTCATTACTTACAGGTCATGACATGCATAATTGTTAAAAATTTAAATAAAATTTAATTATTGTCAATAAACTTGTCAATATATATTTTTTTCTTTCAAGGTAGGGTCTTGCTCTAGCCTCGGCTGACCTGGAATTCACTATGTAGTCTCAGTGTGGCCTTGAACTCATGGCAATCCTCCTACCTCTGCCTCCCACGTGCTGGGATTAAAGGCGTGCACCACCACGCCAGGCAACTTGTCAACATTTTTAAATGAGGTTATAGGTTATATTCATCAAGAAAGCCACAGTCTTCTAACCTTACACTACATTAATTCATTTATCAGTAAGACAGTTAAAGATATCAGACCAGCAGGTTGCCTCTGGGAAGAGAAGATGGAAGATTTCAAAAAACTTTCTGAGGTGCTGGACATGATCTCAGGGATTGCACAGATGTGTACAATTGTCTCAAAGCTCATTGAAGTAAATAGCTCACTGTGTGTAAGTCGGATCATGACTGTGGAGTGCTGTCTTGAACGGAATCCACATGGAGCCAGGGGAATGACAGCCTGGAGGAGGTGTCATTTGATGATCCTTGAAGAGTGACTTCAGCCTCCAAGATGAATGAGGTTATACTGAAGGGAAGGAGGTACAAAATTCAAGCAGGTTTCTCTCACATGGTGAAAACCTTCTCTTTCATGAGAAGCAATGGAAGTATGCCTTCATCCATATGCCTCATTCTGCAAAAGCTCCAGTTCAGAAATAATTGCCTCACACAATAATTGGGAGATGCAGTCTGGGAGCTGGTACAAGTGAAGCCCGGTGCAATTTGGGAAGATTTGTTATGCTCAGCTCCCTTCTATCACTTCCAGAGGCTCAGATGTTCCTGACATGTTGTTTCTCATATTGTGAAAACAGCTTTTATTTACTGCACTTCCATCAAAAAATGAAATCCATGAGCAGGGGCTCACAGGCCAGAAAATCACCATTCACGTCTCCACTTATCTCTCACTGGCGTCCAAGAACTTGTCTCTTGGGCGTCTGCGATCTGACTTTAGTAGCCAGACTTAAGTTTGTCTGGGAATAGTGAAGAGATAGGCTTCTGGCTGAGGCTTAGGCTAAGGGAAAAGAGTGGACGTGTGAAGGGAAGCGGACAGCACAAACACATAGGATACGGCTAGGTTGCAAAGCAAAGAGGTGTCTGTGTGTACAGTTAGGTTTTATGCAGAGCACAAACATTGTAAAGTCTGGTGGGGGAGGGAGAGTGGTAGCGTGGAAAACTGATTGCATGAAGGACTGGTATGGGCTTTTGATCCAAAGACAAAAGTACAAGCCAGGCAGTCTTCTCTTGGGTGAACAAACCCCTGGTCCTTTGTTAGCATAACACATCTGAGCCTAGTAAAGTCAGGAGATAGCAGCTCTTAGGCAAGTTCTGCTGTCAGATAAACGACCTGAGATGGGATCCTAGTCCTGCCTCACCTCTCAGCCTTGCTCTCTCATCTGTGAAACTGGATGAAATATTAGTCTAGTCAATTCATTCTGTCACTAAAGTATTTTTTAATCCTGTAAGCTTGACTGGTAACTTTTATCAAGAAGTCATTTCCTCTGGGCTGTGGTTTGAGAACTTCCTGAAAGTCCTCCAAGATTTGGGTGTCTCTGCTCTCAGTTGCTTAGAAGACTTGGACAATTATCTCATTGCTTTGGTCAGATTGCACCTTGAGTTGTAGTTGAGTGCATATCATTCTTCCAATTGCATCTTAAATCTTTAGCAATGTGCTGGATAGGAGGACTGTTGATGGAAGAAGGGTAGGAAGGAAGATAGGTGAAAGGCTGATCCATTAAACAGTGGTCACTTTAGGATGCATTTAGGATTCATAAATAGATGAAAGGAAAACTGAGAATATTAGATAATAGAGATATATGAGGGTGGATGTCCACAAGCAAGACCATTTAGTGTTGTGTAGTAATGACTAATTAAGATAGATTCCATGGTAAATATTCTCAGAGCTTCTACAACTTTAATTCAGGCTGGAGAGATGGCGTAGTGGTTAAGGGCTTACCTGCAAAGCCAAGGTCCCAGGTTTGACTCCCCAGGACCCAAGTAAGCCAGAAGCACATGATGGCACATGAATGTGGAATTTGTTCACAGTGGCTGGAGGCCCTGCAACCCATTCTCTCTCTCCCCTCCCCTCTCTCCTCAGTAAATATATAAATAAATATTCTTTAAAAAATTCACGTCAGGAAATAGACCATACCACTTCTTTCATTCCAGAGCAAGTACATGAGTTTTCAACGCAATAATGCTTACTAATTTGACAGGTGTGAAAAGAACATAAGAAATATTGTCCTCTTCACCTGTTGAAAAGTAAATAAGTCAGACTCAGGAAACCACACATTATAGGCATAAAATAATTAATTTTTGAAGGTATTTTGAGTATTAAGACCAAAAAAAAATGAAAAGGGAGTTTTAGATAGAAAAAAAATTTCCAAATATAGTGATAAGGCATGGAAACAATTTACCTTAAATGATGTGAAGGAATCAGATAAACAGGAGATGAGCATGAGTGACATGAGGCAGGGGTAGGAGGAGGGCTAGTGACCACTGCTTGACCAAGGCCAAAGAGTGTCATAGTATTGTGAGTCATGCAGCTCAACCAAGAAAGAATAAACTTATAGCCCTCTGTCTGTCCAAGGGTAGGAAGATACGGGAGAGAGAGAGAGGGGGGTGGGGAGGAGAGAGAGGGAATGGAAGAAGTAAAGTCTAGACGAGAAGATAAGAAACAATGATTAAGTAGAGACAGAGACACATGTGGGAAAATCTGTCCCCCGAAGTTCTATCCCTGATCTGAAAGAGACAACAGTGTGACAATGGACAGCATAAGTCCTCACTGGTGAATGCTGAAGTCTGATAATAGATGGATGGGGCTACAGTGACTGGAGCAGAGTGCTCAGTGTTGGGGCAAAGGAGGCACCTGGAACCCTATCCTTCCCTTCCTTGCCAGCTTAACGTTGCTAAGGTTACATTTTCAACTGCCTAATTAGAGAAGCTGTCACTCTTTGACAAAGTTCAGGTGGGAAAGAAGAAATAAATGAAAGTAGACATTTCATGCTTTTATACAAGAGGGAAATAATAAAGCCAGTCCCATAATAATAAGCACCCTGCCTGCAGTCAAAGGTGAATGTGCCTACAGCAGGACCACCCTCTGCTTCTAGCTTGGAGAGTATTGCAAAACTTTAGCTATTCTCAGTTCAACTGGGATGTGCAGATAGCCTCTGTGAATTAAACCAAGGTACAGGATAATCAAGTCAGAAAAAAGGGGATGTATACCCATTTTTCTGTAAATTATGTCCAGCAAACATTAATGACATATAGTGCCCCTGGTAAGGTAAGATGTTAGGTCATGCTGATGCAATTCCCTGTACTGCGCTGGATCCACCGTAGTGAAGGCTACACTCCTTTGACTGGGATGGACCATAACATTCTCCTGAGGGGGAACACTGGTAAAGGAAGTTCAATGATCAGGAAGGGGGCACGAAAGGAAATGGAAGGTGGGCATTGTGAGTTCACAGACATTACAGACTTCACATGGTTGACTCTGTTTGGTAGCAGAGGTGGCAACACTCCCAACATACTTCTGTAGGATGCCAGTTCTCAGTTTCTCAACCAGTTTGGCTATCACTGCGACATGGATATGAAAACCTACTGCACTGTAACACCCTTCTTTTCTATGATGTATTTTATTAACTTCCCAGCATCATATACTTTATCTTTGCTTAGTCAAATCTCCTACCTAGGAGAAAATAGGATGAGACTTTTCATAAGCACAAGACATTGCTTTTGCAGTAAATCCATTACTAAGTAGGGAAAGAACAGAGCACTCTTATCCTCAACTCTACCCTGCAGCTGACTGTGTAAGCCTAGGCAAGTCTTTTGTATTCTCTGGGCCTTATACTCTATACCCTGTTGACCTTGGGTGGAACATGGGTTTTATTGGAGAACTACCCATTTATCCCACTGTAGTAATAAACAAGCAACTTAAGGGTTTGTAGTCATGTCCTTTCAGTGACAGATTCCCTAGCCTCTAGCGGGAGACCCAGAACACATAAAATGCTCTGTAAATGTTCACTGAGCTGAACTATTGCTTTTAGAATTGAATTATAATCTGCATTTAATCCTTCATCCCACAAACACCTTATTCTGCACATAACAAAAAATATGATGCCTGCCTTCACTAAGTTTCCAGTAGTTAGCAGAAAAGTAAACATTAAAACTATATGATTAAAATATCTGATTATGTGCTACTAATGACAGAAACTTGCATATAAAATAAGGAGATTAGCTCTAACTTGAGAGCGAAAAGAAGCTTCGCTGAGAGAGTGACAAGAACTTAATCTGAAAAATTGACAGAACACATCCAGGGGTGTCAGGTAGAGGTAGGGCCTACCTAGGCACAGAAAATAGATTTGCAAAGGCCCAGAGGCACATACAGAGTTGTGACCCTAGAGGAATCTACAAAGCGGAAAGAAGAAATGCCAGAAAATAAAATGGCAAGGTATGATATTATATGAAACAGAGGTTGGAACATGAAATCACCACACATTTTAGACTATTTCCTTAAAGCAGTGCATCTTTCCTTCTAGAGGAAATGCTGAGTCCTGACTTCCAGACATAGCTCCGGATGTGAAGAGCAGACCAGAATGTGGTCATCCCCACGTCAGGCAGATCAAAGGGAGTATAGCTACTTTGACAACCACATTGTGAACCATTCTTTCCTCTATACCACACTGTCACACAGTCCACACACCAGCCACAGCTGGTGCAGAAAAAAGTATTTAGGCCAGTGGTATCTCACTGCACTTCATGGAACTCAGCAGCCAATTCAGGGAAGGGAAGTGAAGTCCTGTAGAGAAGGGCTTTATGCAAAGAAGCTCTGATTTTTCCTAGTTCTTACAGCATGGTTCTAAGTCCTTCCTGTGTTTTCCTTCAGCTGAAGTAAAAAGAGATGAAACTGGACCGTTAGCCTAGAATGCAGGAGGGCTTGCCCAGTGTAGGAAGTCCAGCCACAATGACAAGCACGGCTTTCTACCACAATCCATGTCTGCTGTACTAGCGACTGTTTGCAAGTGTGTATTCCCAGTTCCTCAATCCTGTGTATTTTTTCTTGCCTTCCCATGTCACATAGGGACTAAAGGCATAGCTACCTCTCTTTTCCTATATCTTGCAACATACCTCCCATGCTATCTGTTCTTCAGTTGTTCCTCATGCATCTGACATCATTGACCATAAAGGAATGTACTGAATGTGCAGAAAAACAAATGTAGATATTATGCCAAGAGCTGGAAGTCAAGCCAAACAATAACGAGATAAATTCTGAACAGAATCTTACCCTGCAATTCCAATGGCATGTCTGTTCCCTGTTCTCCCACCCAGGCAAGGATTAGAGGAATCTTTTGCAATTTTTCCTGCTTCAGAAAGCACCTGTGAGCCTCCTGATTCTACATCATGCTTTCCTTTGCTCACAATCTAAAAGCAATTTAATTTCCTATATGAAAGAAGAAGCAAAGAAAGAGGACTTTTTTTAAGCTTCCTTATTGACTACAAAGCTGTTTCTAAAGGTAGCAGAAGTCCCACACAAGGCACTTGAAGGGGATGTGAGCACAAAGGCCTAATTGCATTATGCTGCAGTTTGACCAAGCAATCACTAACTTTATTACAGCGAAAGAAAATAAAAATGACAGAGACATATTTAACTCATCCCTTCCCTTACTTGCATGTAGGACTCAGACTATCAGCTGGAGAGAAATGGAAATAAAATAAAAAAATCTCATGAATCATTAAGGAAATTATTTTTATGTTCTAAAATGGGATTTCTGCACAGTGATCTTCTGCAACACCAACTATTCACCACTCTTCCCTGATAGTCTATTCTGACTTGCCAATATGGAGCAGGAGAGAAGAGAATGTTTAACTTAAAAATATACACATTTACTCAGTCTGTAAATGTTTGCTAATTGTGGGCCAACACCTTACTTTCTAGATTCTGAGACAAAAGAAGTGATCAAAAGCAGCTTGAGGAAGAAGAAGTGTTCAGTTCAGCTTATAGTCCCAGAAGGTAAAATCTATTATGATGAGGAAACCATGGCAGGTGCAGGAAGCAGGGTAACAAAACCACATCAGCAGACAGGTGGGAGAAGGAGAGAGAGACAGACAGACATTAAGGGGACAGAGATGTAACCCCTCAAGTTCCATCACTAGTGATGCGCTTTCTCCAGGAAGACTCCACCTCCTAAAGGTTCCACAACCTCCCAAACAGTGCCACAAACTGTGGATTAAGTATTCAAACACATGAGTCTATGGCGGGCATGTTACATTCAAATCCCCACACCCTGTGAGAAGCAATGGGTATCTAACCTGCATTAAACAAAACCAGCAAGATCTCTGTTCTTGAAGAGTCTGGTCTAGAGAGCTGCAGGACAATAAATATACCAAGATACAAACGGAAGTTCTGCCAGGGGCTTTACAAACATGTGGCAATGAGAACATGGTTCTGTGACGGGGAAAGGGGTGAATGTGAAGGAAGACTTGAAGGACGAGGCAAATCTGTTGTGGAGCCTATAGCAAGCAAGAGAAGGTGCAGGCAAAAGTGGTCAAGGCCACAGTGGGCACTGGATTTCCGTCCAAATGCACCTTTGTTGTATCACTTAAACTACCAGGAAGGTCACAAGCGGAAGTAAACAGTTTGGGGTCCAAACTTTCTTTACTTTGATTTGACTGGCCCATATCCTATTTTCTTGTTTTTATTATTATTAGTAGTAGTAGTAAGCTTTATGTTACATATTGCTGAAGCAATTGAGGTTTACAGAAAATTTACTAGAAAAGTACTTTCCACCTCTTCCTACCACAACCATTTCTCCCATTATTTACATGTTATTTGAAGGTGGTGCTTTTGCTACAACTGAGGAGCCAAAACTGGCATATGAAAGTCCACAGTAGGGCTGGAGAGGTGGCTTAGCGGTTAAGCGCTTGCATGTAAAGCCTAAGGACCACGGTTCGAGGCTCGACTCCCCAGGACCCACGTTAGCCAGATGCACAAGGGGGCACACACGTCTGGAGTTCTTTTGCAGTGGCTGGAGGCCCTGGAGCACCCATTCTCTCTCCTTCTCTCGATCTGCCTCTTTCTCTGTCTGTCGCTCTCAAATAAATAAATAAAAATAACAAAAAAAATTAAAAAATGAAAGTCCACAGTATATGTGGATTTTGAGAAATGTATAAAAACCACATGTGTATCATTACCATGTCATACAGAAAGTTTTCCTGTTTGGACTGTCCTCTGTCCTTTGTCTGGCCATTCTCCCCTCCCTCTTCTTCCCCACCTTTGACATTAACTGATCTTTTCTCTGTCACCCCTACCTTTGCCTTTTCCAGAATGTCACAGAGTTTCAATCATAGTGTGTGCCCTTTTCAGACTGGTTTCTCTCACTTAGTAATATGTTCTGAAGGTTCCTCCATGTCCTTGTATTTGTATCACTGAAAAATATCCCATTATTTGGATGAACATAATTTGGTTATCCATCCACCTGTTGGTGGATAACTTGTTTCCTTCAAAATTTTTACTGTTATGAATAAAGCTGGAATAAATAGTCACATGCCAATTTCTTTGTGGACATAAGTGCTCAACTCCTTCTTGTGAAATAAAATTGCCCAATCATATGGTTAGAAAATATTCTATAAGAAACTGTCAAGTTACTTAACCCTAGTTATACTGACTTAATTGGCTTAGGGTAAATCCCACATCCTGACTTTTCTAAAAGTCTCTCTAGTGTTATAAATTGAGAAGTACAGCTGAGGTTGAATCTCTTAGATGTTTTGATAGGAAGTCACATATGTCAGTATGGGGGCCATGGGAAGTTGTCATGAATGTGAGCTGAAGCATCAGGAAACATGTGCCTGCGAACCATTCTAGCAGCATGTGAGGAGGGACCAGGAAGGGCTGCATGGGAAAAGAGCTAGGGAGAGTCTGAAGCCAGCCAGGAAATTACTGAATTACAGACCACACATGACTGGAGCTTATAGCAGGGTAGAGATAGAAAAGAAAAGGGTGGATTCAGAACAGATGTTGGGAAGAAAATCAATAACTTTTGATAATAGGTTACACGTTGAAATGGAGGGAAACAAAGAAAGAAATTCAAGGATGATAAGAGATACTTCCAGTTCTGCTACAGAGGCAAATTTAAGTTCACCCTAGAGACAAGCACACATGGAATGTGACTTGCCGGCTTTTCTTGTCTCTGTCTTCCCTTATCCCTCTCCTCCTTCCTTTGTGCATTTGCTTGTTTACTTTTTGAAAAAAGAGCTCCTCTTGTCTCAATATAAATTGGTATTTTTTATATATTTATTATTGTTTATATGTATGTGCATATTCATTTCTATGAGTTTATGTGTGAGTTTGGGTGCACATATACCACAGCACACATGTAGAGGTCAGAGGATAACTTTCAGGTTAGTCGTCACCTATCTACCCCATCTGTGGCAGAGTTCCTACACCTAGATTCTTACTCTATTGCTCTTTGCTGCATTTATCATGAGTTGCTGGGAATTTCTCTTGTTACCACCTTCCATCTCACTGTCAGTATCAATGGACTTGCATGGCAGAAGCCTGTCAAGGCTTCTATCTTTTTACATGAGGCCTGGGGATCAAACTCAGATAATCCAGCTTGAGTGGTGACTGCTTAATCCACTAAGACAAGCTTCCAGTCCTCCCAAGTGCTATAAAAGCCCATTTAACTCTGTACCTTATCAGGGTGTATGCATGTATGGTCAAACTCATTCATGTTTACCAAAGAGAAACCTGGCATTCTGGTGGTACATTACCATAGCTCGTGTCGTACTAATCATGGATTGAAATTTTAGATATATTCTCTCTTAATAGTTATCAATCCTGTAACTTTTCTCCTGAAACTCCGCAGCAGATGTTTTCATGCCCTGAGGAACAAAGCTTTCAAAAAGACCTGGTGATGAATAGTGCAAGAACAGCAGAGGTGGTAAGAAGAGGAGCAACAGCAGACACAGAGAAAGAGTGGGGATTATTTAGCAGAACAGAAAGCAGACTTCCAGGTCCTCTTTACCAGCTGCTGTTAAAGAAAAAAAAAAAAAAAAGTCAAGGTCAATGTGATGGCTTGAATACATAATACCCCATAACCTCAAGTGTTTGTGATTAAGTTTACTACTTGGTCCTCACCAGAAGGAGACTTTGGAAGGCGAAACCTTTTTAGAGAAAGTGTGTTTCTGGGAGGTGGGCCTTGGGATTGGATAATCTAGCTCTAATGTGTGTGTGTGTGTGTGTGTGTTCAGAGACAACTCACTCTACCTGCCTTTCTCTCTTGGCTGTGTAAGTATGATGGAATGAACCAGCCAGCTTCCTCCAATTTGATGAAGCTTCTTCTCAAAACTGTAAGTCAAAAGTAAATCCTTTTCTCCCACATGCTGCTTTTTTTTAGGTGTTTTGTCACAAAAATGAAAAGGTAACTGCCACAGTCAGTTTAAAATTTGTAGATGATAACCACGTGGTCAAAGAGGCTTCTATGGACCTCTGGGCATTCAGAATCACATTTGACAGTAGAGAGAGCAAAGGAGATTCCCTGATAGCACTATGACGGTACTCACATCAGAAGGAAACTAGAATCCTTGCAAAGCCCAGTACCCTCTCATCCGGATCTGAACAAAAGGGATCATTCTTTGATCTTACAAGAAAAGCCATGACATTCCAAAAGAACTGTCTCAGATAACGATGGACACATAGAAGAGACTTGTGTTCTAGATAGCGAGAAGTACACATTGGCACTGAGAGACATAAATGGACAAGGGAAAAGGCCCATTGACAAAAGGACATACACTCACACACCGAGGGGACAGGGGCATGAAGAGAGAAAGCAAGAAATGTTAGAGTAAAAAAAAGAGCATGGGGAGATAGCTCAATGAATAAAGTGTATTCCTTGTAAGCACTGGGTCCTAAATTTAATCCCCAATACTAAAATGCTGGGCATAGCAATCCCAGCACTGAAGAGACAGGATTCACAGTGAATTCAAGGCCAGTAAGAGGGACTGTGTCTTGAAAATGACACCCGAGGTTGTTCACTAGCCTCCACATGCATGCACTCACCTGCACAAGCTCTTTCGAACAAACATACACATAGGTAGCCCCAGTACACACACCAAAAATGGAGTGAAAAAAATATAAGTATTCTAATGAGGACTGAGAAGGTAGACATAAAAGAAGTGTGAATGAAGAGGAAACCCAGGAAAACAAGGAAAAGACACAATGCTAGGGAAGGAAGAAGGAGAGTTCTGCATTCCATTTGCCTGCTGTCACTCATGGGATCTCTCAGAAGTTCTTTCTTTCTCTCTCTCTTTCTCTCCCTCCATTCTGCCCTCCCTCCCTGCTTTTCTGCCTCAAAGAAACACTCATAAATCTTCCATGAAACATCAATGGAAGCTCAAACCTGTGTATTCATGTCAGACAGCTCCATCTACACTTGCCTTGCAGAAATGAAGATATCCTGGGGCCCCTGTTCCTAAGACCCAGCTGCTGCCTTCAGCAGCTCATGGATATGGGGGTGTGGTGTAAGGAGGAGATGAGGAAGCAATGGCTGAGAAATGAACCATCAAGGGCCTGGAATCCCTCCAGCTAGGTGTGATGTATTAATAGATTAAAAGAACCTATCCCAGATTGTAAACACACTAGACTTTGTAAGGTAATGCTTGATATAATATAATATTAGCAAACCTTGGTGTTTTAAAAAATTAATTGTTTTGCATGTCTTCCTTAAAACTAGATCTTTTTATCCATTTTCCCATAAAATATAGCCATTTGCCACAAAAAGTCATTTCTACCAACATTTATGGGTACCTATTCAATGAGAGGCCCTGGTCCAGGCAATAGGAGACAGAAAAGACAAGACATGTTCCACTTCCTCAAGTATCTCATAGGTGGGGCTGACCAACAGAGATTTCTGTAATAAAAGACTCAATCTATAATTGTGTGGTGCAACATGGTAGCCACTGATCACCTCAGGCTATGACAAAGATTTAAATCGGTTCAGTAAAATTTAAGTGGAGTTTCTCAGTCAACTCAGGTACACTGAAGTCACTGAATGTTATGCATACAATGTTGAAACTATGCCAGACAGAAATAAGAGGTGAACGTTAATATTTTAGTAGAAGAGTATGGTCCTAGGAGTGATAAATATAAAGTTTTCTGGATAAACTTTTTTTTAAAGCTCATTTAGGATAAGAAGGAAAGGTGGGGACCAGGAATGGAAATTTTGATGAAGAAAGTAGCAAATAAAGGATTGTTTATTTCCACTACTAGGGCACAAGGGCAATGACATGCTAAAGGAGAAGGGTCCAGTGTGGCAGAGGTATAGGCATAAAATTGTGAGAGAGAAAACTAATACAAGTAGGCTGAGTTCTCATGTGGAGGGCTTGTTACTAATCCTATAAAATATGGGAAGTCATGGAGAATTCCAAGCAAGAAAGGACAATCTGTGGGGATGATGCTTTGGGTCGCATATGAAGTATTTACTTGAAGACGTTAGGACAGTCTTGCAAGCATTTGGGAGACAGATGACACATCATGAGGAGGGAAGTACAATGAGGAAGGAGTGGCTGCTATTGGGATATAATGTAGAAAGTACTAGAAGAATTTCATTTTGCCCAAAACAAGAATGGCATCTAAAAATCTATCTATCATTATGGAAGGCAGATCCCTGAAGTCATTTTCTGAGCCACTATCTTTGCAGAGGAGGAACCATCCAAGAAAGATGGACTGCTTCACAATCATTAACTTATACTGCAGGCTTCCTTCTCCCAGTGTCACCTCTCCTGACTGCAATCCCTTATTAGCCCCCAGGACTGAGTCTCTGAGAATTTGGTGAAAGAAAGGAACAGGGAAATGATGAAAATAAGATGCAAAGAAAAGATATTTTAAATGCATGTGCTGGAGAAGTCAAAACTAATTCCAAGACATTCCTGCTGGAAGATATTTTATGGGGCAAGACATCCCCAAAATGGATTTTGAATTATACTGTGAACTTCATAAAGCAAGAGATCTCTTGGCAGCCTGCTCATACATACATGACCCTCCCATCACCTGCCCACCCCTCCCCTGCAGGGAAACATGCTGGGAAACCCAGTGAAGGTGAAAGAATACAGTCCATTGACTTCAGTTAAGGTGATGACCTTCTCTGGTCCTTAAACTCTCACTGTACAATTAGAGAGTTGGTCTGTAAGAAGTCTGAGGGCCCTGAGAATTCTGAGGTAGCATCACCTGGGGATTTGTATGAGGGAAGGCATATCTATAGATATCCATACAATGGTGTGCAAGGATAGGAGGTGGTGTGTGGCAATAGGAAAGAAAGCTAAAGAAAATTTAAAAAAAACTATTCTTTTGTGGTCAGAAATAGGACAAAACACCTTTACAAGGCTTAATTACTTTTCAAAATATTTTAAAAAACTGCTTCTGGACAAAGGATATGTGGTCTATTCATAGAGCACAGGAAATGTCTTCTAAGAGATTGTCATGTCAACTCTAACATGCTATGAACCCACAAATACCATTTCAACATTAGGATGCCTCTCTAAAAAGTCCACCCCAAATCCAGAATATATAGGCAAGTGCAATTAAGTCCTAAGAACTGCCTAGGGACTTAAGCTGTTGAAATCAGAGTTTGGGAAAATGAGTTTTTGAGCCTCCACCACTCAAACTGCTTATACTTGACGCCTCCGTGAACCTGAAATATTTCACAAACTTTTAGCTTGTCTTTCCACCTCTGACTTTCCTTGTGTCTCTGTCTGTATAGAGCACACCAACCTTACAAGCCATCAGTGGACACACTGATGAAGGGCTTCCCCCCCAGCACCACAAGGACATTTCCTCCAGTTGAGTTGTATGTTTTACAGGGAGTCAGTTTTTTTCCCCCAAACCTATTTATGCTCATTGTGTTTTATACAACTTTAAATTTTAATGCAATAGACTCCAAATTAAAAATTCATGAGCATCCAAAGAAACTGGTTTCCATGAAGGCTAAGTTGATTTTACTATAAAAATTAAAACCAAAGTCATTTTAATATTGCTAGTGAGTTAGGTCAGGTATGACAACTATAAAAATTTAGAAAGGAGTCATAAAACTCTGGAAGAATGACTTGGCAGGCGTCTTTACATCCTCAGTCTCCTTTAATGAAACCAACATTGGAGATCATCTTTGGTGCGTTATGAGCATTGCTGATGCAGGAACAATAATATGGAACTGCAGTCAGCTGACCCTAACTCAAATAGGAAGCCTTAGGCTTGCATCCAAAAAATTGGCAAATATATGCACATTTATGTATTTCATGTTAAAATTTTTAAGGTATATCTATTATTTTTATGGTACTCTGTTTTAATAGACTTTCTACTAACTCTTCAACTACCAAGCCATATGGTGTCAGAAACCAGGGTTCTAAGGCACCCAACTAACCTAAAACTATGTAGCTTTTCCCAGAACAGTCTTTTTTCCACTGAAGTGAAAAGTTTAAGGAAGGAAACAAATGGCTTTATAACTCAAATATGTTGCCAGAAAGAAAGAGATACCTGTCTGTCTCCCTCCAGCTCCTGATAATTTGTGCCTTTCTATCATCTTCCTTGCTCAAAGTTCGATTTCTTCTTTTAGATCTTCAAACAGAAAAATCATATTCTCAGAGTGAATCTCTCTCTCTCTCTCCCTCTCTTTCTCACATTCTCTCTCTCTCTCCCCCTCTCTTTCTCTCTCTCTCTCTTTCTCTCCTTCTCCCTCTATTACCTTCTTATTACTTGCACAAAAAGTGTATAAAAATGGAAACGGGGGCTGGAAAGATGGCTCAGCATTAAGATGCTTGCCTGAAAAGCCTAACAACCCAGTTTCAATCCCCAGTACCCATGTAAAGCCAGGTGCACACAGAGACACATGCACCTGGAGTTCACTTGCAGTGGCTGGGGGCCTTGGCACACCTATTTTCTCTGTGTCTCTTCTCTCTATCTCACTCTACACTTGCAAATCAATAAAAGTATTTTAAAGGGAAAGAAAGGGTTTATTTTGGCTGACAGTGTCCAGGGAAAGTTTCATTGTTGTGAGGAAAGGATGGTGGCAGTTGGTTTACAACCATAGATCAGCACGAGGGAGTGAAGAAGAAGAACTGCAAGCTATGCTGGGATGTAACACCTCAGTGCCCATTCCCAGTGACATTCTTCTTCTGGCACTGGTCCACCCCCTAAAGGCACCCAACTTTCCCGAACACTGCCACCAACTGGGAATTAAGTATTCAAACGCATGAGTCTATGGGGAATGTTTTACATGCAAACCATCTCTCTGTCTCTCTGTCTGTCCTTCTTATGCTTGCTTATGCATAGGTGTATACTATGGTATAGCAGTGAAATGTAACCCACAGTCTCACTGATTTAAACACATCTCCATCTGGTGGCATAATTTAGTAAGTTATGGGACCTTGGCAGAAGGAAATGGGTCACCAAGAGGCAGGCCCAGTTCTTCTTTAGTTCTCTCTCTCATAGTCCCCAGGTTGAGATGGAGCTACACTACAAGCTCCCTTGGATCCCTGCTTTGTCAACCCTGCCTTTTCCACTCTGTTTACCTATATTCCCTGAAGTGTGAGCCAAAGGAAACCTCTCCTCCTTTAAGTTGCTTCTTGTAAGCTAATACAGTACATAAACTCTCTATTTTCTCTCTCACTCTTGCTCTCTCTCTTCCTCTCTATCTCTCTGTGTGTGTGTGTGTGTGTGTTATAATGAATATGAGTCATTGATACCTGGAAGAAATCTAGAGGTGGTATCTGGGGCCCAACCATACCAAAGTAGCTTTGTAAAGCTGTCTTAATATTATATAGAAGGAGACCAGTAAACTCTCTCTGGTCACGCATCCTCTGCAAATCATGGCAGAAGCACTAGCCATCCTTTTTCTGACATACTGCATGTGGAGAATGAATGTCAACAATGTGCTTCAGAATAGTGCAGTCCTTGCAAAATCATTTTTAACCATTAGGGAAACTTTTGTTTTATGAAATTAGAACCCCAGTGTCATGGGCAGATAAAAGTGGAACATCTCTTTGGCTGAAGTCCAGAGTAACACATATTTCTCTGATTTAACATGGAACCCAGTCTAAAAATCAATGTCATAAGCATTTAAAAAGCCCATCTATGTCCTTGAGATGCCTGCAAGTCATTTTCAGGGTGACATTGGACAAGTCACCTCTCCTTTGTTGCCACATCAAAGATGAGAGACTCTTCCAGGACACTGTCTGCTCCACACACCAGGAGGATCCCAGCATGCCCAATCATGACAACCTCTGCAGAAAGAGCTTGGAGGAGACACTTTTTTTATTGCTGTTATTTTCTTCCATTTATAATATTCTGAATTACATTAACATGTTATGATAAGCTTGTATCTTGTGTCAAAATTTTTAAAAATTAAGGTTAGAAATTCAATAAGCTCATATACACTAGCTACTACAGTCGTGGATATTAAATAGAAATTACGTTGAACTTGAAAACATACAGACTAGCAAGAGGGACAGACAACCATAATATTTCCTTGAGAATACAGATGACTGCTGCACTGAGTATATAAAATACTGAAGAAATAACTATTTGAGGGGGGCCAGGAAAATCATCTGAGTTGGGGAAGGCCATTTATGTTGTATCTTAAAGAAAGGTAATTATGAAGCAAGAAACTACTTTTTAAAACAAATTCTGTGTGTGTGTGTCTGTGTGCATGCACAGACATCTAATAAATAAGTGAGCAAAATTTCAATTTTAGAGGAGCATCCATATCTCCACATTTGAACTGTTCAGTGTTTCCTGATGCATGAGAGGTAAAGTTAGATGGTATAGATGGTAGCGACTGATTTTTTTTTTTTAACTTCAATAGTTATGTACTGACTTTTTAGGCTTTCTTCAATTTATACCATTGTTCTGGTGTTCCATTCATGACAGTGATACAAAGTTTCATTTTCAAAATAGTTCTGGCTAATCTTTACTACATGACTTTGTGAAATAGACTTGATCTCTCTGAATGGACACTTCTTCATGAGTAATATGGATATAATCAAAATACTCATGGAGAACCATTATGTAAATCAAAATGTTATCAAAAATGTTATCATCCCAATGGACTGAGAGCTTCTTGCATTTTTTAATCCCCCTGGAGCTCAGTCCAGGGTCTGTCCTGGAAGAAGCACTTAATAAACACCTGAAACAACTTAGCTTCAGGTAAGGAGACCAAGGTCTTCAGACAAACTGGCTTAGTAGTCTAGGAAATGTGAATAAAATTCATTACCCATGCTAACCTCAATTTACTGTAAGTGACTGATGAAGCCATGCATTCAGAAGAAATGTGAAGTTATTATTAAGTGATTGATTAGCAATGTCTGTCATGGATTCAGAAGTGTAGGGTGACAGTATGACCACACAGGTTTTCAGTTCATCATTCATTCATTCTTTATTTACCCAGTGTCATCAAACTGTTGGACATGGCTTCAGGCACCTGGGATTCCAGCAACAAAGAAGGTGGGATGATTCCTCCTCTCTGACAGAATATCCTATGTGGCTCAGTCCCCTCCCAAGCTTCCTGAAAGAGAACAAACTCTGACAAGTGTGTTACCCTTACTGAGGCCCAAAGCAGAAGTGCCTTTTATTAGAAGTCACATAGCAAGTCAAAACACGGTTGCCTCCAAATCTGATAGTTGTATACTTTCCAGTCTAACAAAACCTGCCCAGCTTTCTAACCCGTGAAACAGCCCATGCAGAGCTCTCAGCCTTCCCACCTACTATTCCTCTGAGGGGAGGAGATACGACGTTCTGTTTCCTCTGGAAGCAGGGAGGCAGGTGAACTCAGGCCTTTGGGCTGTACAGAAATGTTTTCAATAGGCTAGGAGAACAAAGCGAAGAGACAAAAGGAGGAAAGGAGAAGGGAAAGACAGTAGGCCCACTTTTGGCAGACAGGTAATTGGTTACTTTGAGCGGTCAGCTTCTCCAGTCTTCCTCCCTAGAGGAAGCTAAAAAAAACTGAAGAAAGTTCGCTAACAAATTAGTGTGAGACTGAGCTTGAAAACCCGTCTCACCTGGGTTCAGAGCCAAGAGTTTAATCTTCACAGGCTCCAGGAAGTAAGCAAGTTGGAGAGCAGCAAGAATGGTATATCAGGCTGCAGTTCCAGCCTCAGAAGTTCTCCAAGGGACCCCTCACCCTCTAGGACTCCTGCAGGCTCTCTGGAGCTGAGAAGTACCTCAAAGGTGACTTGGTTTAATCACATCAAACTAGGGATGGGGACAGACCAGAAAGAAATGAAGACTCAAACATAATAGCCCTGTCACCAAGTTAAGATTCCTAGTTCAACTCCACCATATCAACCTGATGCTAGGCTCCATGAAGACTATTCGCAGGGCTTCCTTTGGTTGTGCTAACCGTTTTTGATTTGCAGTGAAGGTGGCTGGTGTTGAAGATGAGGCTTCAGACCTTCTTAATTGTGTTTAGCAAACACATGGGGATGTTTGCTCACAGGCAAGTCAAGAACCTTAGCTCCCAGCATCCTCTTTCTTGCCTAAAGAGCAACAGGACAACATAATGGGGTTTAGGTGTAAGGTGAATGTGAGAAATCACTCCCATTTCCACTCATTTTACTCAGGACCTACTATGCAATGTATCCTGAGCTGCAGACCTCAATGAGTAAAAGGGAGGAACAAACCCTCTTCCTTTCAGAGCTGTCGTCAGTGGTATGGAAAAGGAGGTGGATAAAGGTGCGACTTTAGCTGGGGAAGAATTCATAAACTATATAGTTTTGTGAGCAAGGAAGAAAATGGTGGAGGATGAACTCAGTTGAAGGCCTGATTATTTCAGATTTTGTGGATCTTGAAAAAGAACTAGAACTTTATCCTAAAAATCACTGATGGTTTTAAACAAGGGAGTAGCAAAAACCAATTTGATTCCTAGAAAAGATTAACTAGCTTCCCTATACAACAGGGGTTGGCTAGCTCTTTTGGTGAGGGGAGAAATTACTGAACATTTTAAGCTATGCAGGGCAGGTAATTCTGGTGGCTACCACACTGTGCCACTCCAGCGCATCAGCCATACACACTACAGAAACAAGTGAGTGTATCAGTCCTCCTCCAAGCTTCATTGGTGGACCTCACATCTGAGTTCATGTGACTGTTTTATATCAGAAAATGTTATTTTTCTCATAATTTCTTTCAACTACTTTAAGTTAATCAGCTTATCAATGATACAAAAACAAGAAGAGGGTGGAATTTGGCCCATGAGCCATGAACTACACTCCACAGAGAAAGGATAAGGAGTTGTAAAAGGGCAGACAGTCCAAGTTGGAGAGTGATATAAGGATAGATGGTAGCTTGGATGAAAGTTACGGTGGTGGGGACTATGAGACTTGAATTTTCAAAAGTGATTTTAGAAAGAAAACCAAGATGGCTGATTCACAAACAGGATGTGAGCAAGTGAAGTGATGGGGGATTCTTTAGCTTGAATAACTGTTTGAACTCTTAAGGTAGGAGATGTGAGTGCAACATGTGTGGATTGTATTAGCCACATTTTCTTTGCTGGAAAAAAAAATACCAAAGATCATCTTAAAGGAGAAAGGGCCTATTTCACCTTACACTACTCAAGGTTATAATTCATCCTGGTCAGGGAGGCAAGGCATCGTAGCAGGATCTTCAGGCAGCCGGGCACATTCAGTTCATAGAAAAGAAGCAGGGAGTTATGAATGCTGGGGCTCAGCCAGCCTTCTCCCTTTTATACAGTCCAGGGCCCCAGCCCATAGAATGATGCAGCCCCCAGTTAAGGTGGTTCTTTGCACTTAAATTAACCTAATGCAGATGATGTTTCACCAGTGATTCTAAATCCTGTCCAATTCACAATCAATATAAACCATTACAGGGATCAGACTAAATATGAGCAATGTGTCCCCAAACAGGAAAAAGAAACACAGTCCCTAAAGTTTCCATGCAAAATACACAATGCTCTTGTATGTCTCCATTTCAAATACCCACTGACCCAATGTAGCACAGGTATGTCCCTAAAAACTGCAGGGGACATACTTAACTAAACGAAAATTCAGTCATTATGGGAAATTCAGCAAATCCCAGGATTCTATGTTTTTATTTGCTAAATGTAGCAGTCCTCCCAGGAAGGTGCAGGCTTTCAGAGGGGTGGGGAGGAGTGAAAGGATTTTTGGAAGAAGCAATAGTGTGGTAACATCTAGGAGTTTCCCAGGTGAGTCTGTGATGGAAAGTGTTCATAGAAGAGAAGTGCAAATTCAGAAATTCAGCAATGTGCATGTCATTGTTGAAGCTAGCACCTCAAGTGACATAAGGTACATCAGGAGTTCAGGGGACAGAATGGCACACACAGGAGTCACATTCCAGAAGTCCTCCAGGGACCTGTCATGGAGTCAGCACCTTATTAAAATGCAGATCCACAAGCCCTGCCTTCAGCAGTTCTAGCCTTGAGATCTAGGTTTGGAAGGAGACTCTGATGAGATACTAACTTTAGGACAGACTGAGTCAAATAATCTTTCCCCTTGTACAAATCTCAGGAGCCCTGGTGACTGCTGCTGACAATGGCAATTTCACAGAGAGTAATCCAGGTAACTGGAGCAAAGGCAGCATGAAGTAGGCACACAGGCTTTCATCAGAACCCCTCTGATAAGAGTGCTCTCTGTGTGGAGGGACAGAATGCTGGTCAAAGGACTGGATCTGCTAAACAGGCATCCCACATTTGACACCTGTCTCTCACTTAGCCATGCAAATAGACCAGACACTTTGTGCACTTTTCCTTACCTCCCTGCCCCCTTCTCTTCTCCACCCACAGCCACCACTGAAATGACTCCCCTGAATGCAGCTATTACTGTGACTGGAGATCTCTTTACTGCTGATTCTGCTAATGGAAATGTTCCTTCCCTTTTGGCTGCTTGCAAAGCCTCTCCTGACTTCCCTGGTTGCCTGGAGGTAGGGCTCTGTCAGCTGCCACCACCAGAAGGGAGAGGAGTGCTCCCTTCCCCCACCTATAACTCCTGACACTCTCTGGTCTTAGACTCATTGTCTCAGTGCTTCCCTGCCAAAACTGTCCTCAGCCAACCCCAGAATTCTATGCACTCCCTCCCCCACCTTCCCCAGAGCCAGCAGAGATCAATGGCTAGTTTCATCCTTTTGTGCCTTACTGAGGACAGGGAAAGGGAGGGAGGAGAGACCCATAAGCAGAGCAGGCTGGAATGGAAAGACGGGTAGGGGAAGGAGAATGCACATTAATTATTTATTCATACCTCCACCTCTTTTCACAAAAAGGACTCCAGGTGGCAAAGAGGCATGGATCACAAACTGTGCCAGATGCTATGCTAGGTACTCTACACACAGGTTCTCAGTGAAGATCATTCAGCTTAGCATGAATAAAAACTGTGCACAGTGCTGGGTCTTGATCAAAATTTAACTTTTGGAGAGCTCACCAAAAGAAATAGCACAGCAACCCAGAAGTGTGATTACTATATACCTTTTATGGGCAAATAGGGGCTGAGAGAGATGGTATAAATAAATCCTAGGTAACACCTGCATGTCTTAGAGATTCCATGCTAGAGTTTGGGTGCTCAAAACTGGCTTGTGTTCACTTCAGCTCAGATAGAAGACCTGGATTAGTAATTGGATTTTGCTTTGTATTTGCTGTGGACCTTAGAAAATTCATACTTTGCTTTGTACGTCAGTGAAAGGTTTGGTCTGGAACTCAAAGATATTAATGTAGTTGTAATATTCTGGGAAGTTTATATTGTTTATTTAGAGTTGTACAGCATTATAAAATATGCAATATTTTATATGTGACATGTACATTCCATTTTCAATGTGAGAAACAAAAAAGTATACACTGCCAAAGAATAAAAAAATTCAACAAAATTCAGACTCAGAACTGAACAGAGAACTGTCGTGCAAATGAACTATATCAGTTACTTTCTTGTTACTCAGACAAAATATTTGACCAGAAAAAGCCTGTGGCAGTGAAGAATTTTATTTTGCTTACAGTTTCGAGGGAAAGTTTCATCACAGTGGGGAAATCATGGCAGGAGCAGACAGTCATCATCACATATTCACATCATTTGGAAGGAAACAGAGAATGAAAGCTACAAATGTTGCTGGGCTATAATACCTCAAAGGCTTTCCCCAGTGATACACTTCATCCAGGAAAACCCCACCTCCTCAAGGTTGTACACCCTTCCCAAACACTGTCACTCACTAAGGATTAAACATTCAAACACGTGATCCTGTGGAAACATTTTACCTTCGAACCACCAAATGCATGCAATAAAATAGGAAGGATGTACCTGAGACAACACATGCTCTGACCATTGCTAGAAAGAGAACATTGAACTAATGTAAATTATAATAGAATGTATATCATAGGTCACTAGTATGCATAATATATGGTGGAAAATTCCTAAAGAATGTGAGGACAAAAGAGGTAGCAAAGCATAGAGGACAGAAGGAAGGTTGGAGGAAGGGAAGAATAGTGGGTGGAAATAAGGAAGAAGAAGAGTAGGGAGGCACACGAGACAGAGAAGAAAAAGGAATTGCTTGACAGGCAGATCACAGATATTAAGGGCCTTAGAGCACATGAGACAGGTCCCATGGCACAGCAGTACAGAACCAGCAAGGGGGGCTGGGGAGATGCTGAATCAGATACTGGCAGCACAAAATCAAGGCACATATCCCCAAGGCCTGTGAAACTGTCATACCCAAGTCCTTACATAAAATGTCTATAACTTCTTGACAGTGAGAAGAGGAAGAGATAATTCAAGAGCTCCCCTAGTTCTGTGTACCATGCAACACAGAAAGAACACGGGTGTTAGAAACAGGCAGAACTAGGTGTGGACAGCCCTCGCTGTGATCTTGAGTATGCTCATCAACTCCTCTGTGTCACAGCGTATACCAACCTCTTCTATGGTTCACCATCATGGAAATGATAAAATGAAATTAGCCATGTACCAATGTGACACCTAAAGCATAGTCAATATTCAAAATATGATCATCATTTCCAGGATGGCAATGTCAGTTACTTTCCCCTCCAGGGTAGAAGGAGATGAAAGGAAGGAACATTGTATTAGGAGTTAGTAGATTTAGGACTGGTATCTGTTCTACCACTGACCTGCTGTAATGAACTTGACTTCCTCTTCTTTTTTAAGTATTTTATTTATTTATTTAAGAGAGAGAGAGAGAGAGAGAGAACAGGTGTGGCAGGGCCTTTAGCCACTGCAAAGCAATTCGAGAAACATGGGCCATCTTATGCATCTGGCTAACATGGGTACTGAGGGATTGAAATTAGGTCCTTGGGTTTCACGGGCAAGTGCCTTAACCACTAAGCCACCTCTCTAGTCCCCCTACCCACTTTTATACAGAAGTGTTTGGGGAAGAAAGTGTCTAAAATTCTTTTCACCTCTAATAGTTGGCAATCCTAGAACATGGTCTTGTCACCCTAGACATCAATGTCTTATTTGCCACAGTACACAGGTTCTAATCCTTTATCTGCCCTCCAAGCTTCTCACAATAAGGTCTTCTTGCAAACCAAATACTACTTCCTGTCATGAAACTGGTCGTATTATGCATCCCCAGATGCAAAGCTTGAGATAATATCGGTGGGAGCTGAGCAGAAGAATAAGAGGTGGAAGAGGTGGTATACAGCTCTCCTTCAGTGGGGCAGGGGGTGGTGAGGGGAAGGAGTGGGAAGCAGGATTTAAATACCTCTCTGGTTTTGCTTAGTACGGATTCCAGAATGAGACTTGGCAAACATGAGGTGCTGTTATCTAGAATCTCGTGTACACTCTGCTGTGCTAAGTACAGAGTAAGCCACCGCAGTCCGAGATGAAGGATGCCTGATGGCTGCTTTGCATTGCACAGGAAAGTAGCAAGACAGGTGAGGTAACACATGAGTGATGTACGTTCTGCAGTTCTACTCTAAGCCACCATCCTCTTATACCAGAATAGTTCCCTGGAGTCCTTCCTGCTTCCATCCCTACTTCTCATAGGGAAGTGTATAATTCTTTTGAAACACAAGTCAGGTCTTGGATCTCTTCTGCTTAAAATCTGACATAGCTCTCCACTGTACACTGCACACAAAACCAAAGCCCAAATTCTGATAGTTGTCTGCATAGCCTTGTGGGATTTGGGTCTACTCTATCCCTCACTGAGTCTACTCTTACTACACTGGACTTCCTTCTGGCCCTTGGACCATCCAGACACAGGCTTGAGTTAGTTTCGATGAGGTGGTTCTCTGCCTGAAATATTCTTTTCCTGTATTTCTTGGCTAACTCCTTTACCTCGCCAAGTTTTTGCTTCAATCTCACATTTTCAATAAGCTCTTCTCCATCTATGGTACTTTATATTAAAAATAAGCTTCTCATCTCAGAACTTCTGATTCTTCTTTCCCTCTTTTATTTATTTACTTTGATATGGGACTTATCTTTTCACAAACAATGGGATTTACTTATAATATTTACTTGGACAATGACACAAAAACCTGCATATATATATATATACATAGACATCAGCACCCTGAATGCAGGGGTCCTTGTCATTTGCTCTTTTATGTATCTGATGCTGTTAGATAGTGCCTGCCATGCCATAGGTTATCCCATGGCTTTTAAGAGACTGGCTCTTATCATAATAGTTTTTACAGTGACAGTAGCACCAAGGCTTAGATTGTTCAATGCCAGTGCAAAGAGGTCAAGAATGGCTTCAATGACAAGTTAACACTTGAATTCAGTCCTGAAAGATGAAAAAGATTTTTCTCCAAGTGGTGGTGAAACAGTTGCAGAATGAGAAGAAATGTTTCTTCTAGAATAGTCTGATAGAATGTAATCAGACTTGTACTGCAACAGGCATTATAAAATTCACACTAAGGACAATAAGGAACCATAAAATAACAAGAAACATCAGATCCAGGCTTTTAATGAAATCAGGTATGGAAGATACTTTAATTAGGAAAAGCTGAGAAGTGACTAGACCAACAAATTCACTGATAAAATTGTAGCAGAGAGAAGTGTTGCTTAGCCCAACAGTGTGAATAGAGTGGTTCCTTCTTATGGCTAACACTCTTTGGTTTTTAACAAACAGCATATATATCAAATTTCAGATCAAAGACTGAGCTGTTCTGGGGTTCTTTTGTGGTTTTAAGGAGGCTACAAATATCATTTTAAAATATTAGTAAAGTACTACAAAGTCTTGCACCTTAAATTATGTAGACACCACCAACCCCTTTTTCATTCAGTAGAAAGATATTCCTGGGGGCTACTGTCAAAGAAAAAAACAAACCTTATAGGCAGTAGAGGATAGCCAGTGAAAGCAGGGAATGTAAGGGAGAACAAGACTTGCCAAGCAGTGCTGTCTGACTCCTCCTGGGGCAGAGTTGTTGGTTCTGCTGTTAAGGATGGGAAAAGCAGCCACCTTGCCATAGTTAATCTTCTGTTGCCACTAGCTGGTCAATGAGAGAACTTGGGAAAGTATCAGATCTGTGACTATGAAGGAAGACCACTTCTGATGTTGCTGCAACCCAAGGTTCAACTCCATTTCATTTTATTTCCAAGAAAAGATCAGGCATCTCTCACCCTGCACCTAAAGAAAGATTCCCCCAACCAAAACAAAATATAACAGCTCACATACTCATTTGGAAAGACTGGAACGAACTCCAATGGGACAGTAAGGCAGGAGAATAAATTAAATTTCCCTAAGGAGACTTTTCTCTTTAGATTTTAATTATTGGGGCTAGTAAGATGGTTTGGTGGTTAAAGGCACTTTCTTACAAAACCTGAAGGCCTAGCTTTACTTCCCAAGCCACCCACATTAAAAGGTTTTAATTATTTATTTTATTGTGGGAGGAAAGAATAGAATTGTTTATAGAATTTAACCAAGTTGTATAACCAGAGCTTCTTTAAAGCCACTTTCTCATATGAGCAGTACAATATTGTGATACAAATAGGATTTAAGAGCACTGGGTTTAAATGTGATGGTCAGTCAGTAAGTTCCTTCCCTTATCTCGATCTCCATAGAAATGGAAAGAGTGGAGTCAATGTCTTCTGAGAGTCTATGAACTCATCAAAGGTGACAATGTTGTAACCATTTCAAGACAGCATATAAGAGGTCACTGCCTGTCTCCATCCCTCCTCCCTCAGCATAAAGGTTCACACCTCACATCCAATGATAGTCAAGGCCTAGGGCTTGACAAAACAAGGAGGTGAGAAGCATGAGTCTCTGCCTGCTGGAGGTCTGGTCAAACCTCCTGCCACCCTAGGCTCTAAATTAAAATTATAGAATGTCCTTATGGCCTGAGGGCCCAGTTTCAGAAGCAATAAAATTCGATGTCACACCGAAGTTTATATAGCTCTGCATGTCTCACTAATGTCATTATCCTACTATCCCCCCTCCCCACCACCACACACTCAACCTGAAAGAGCAACCCAGCTATCCTGGGCTGAATCTTTAGCCTCTGTAATAATGGAAATAATCCTTGCCTTCTCCCTGCCTTATTACCTTTTCAGAAACACAGTGCTTTTCAAAAGTAGACAGTGCATTTCATTCCACCTTGAGTGTTAGATAGGTTCCCTTGGATTTGAGCTGGCAAGAAGTGGGGTGATGTATGAGGGAAGAGAGTGGAAAAAGGAAGAATGCCCAGGTCAGAGCTTTTATAATATCCCAATATGCTTCTGCACAAAACCTTTGTTTATAAAGATCCATAAATCTGGACCATCACAGCAGGATGGGACCCTTGGGTTTGAGTGTTAACCAAATCCTTCTCTTAATGATAAAGAACCTGATGCCCAAATGAGGAAAAACATACATTGTTCTAAATCTAACATTACTTCTAGACAGTCTCCCACTTTTGCATCTCAAAATCTCTCTTTCACACCACAGAGAACAATAGAATTGGTGTTACTGAATATTCTGTGGTCAGAAATCCTTAGAGAAGACACAGCTTATTTGTAACCATTGTTAATCTCTCAAAATAAAGAATTTCAACCTTCAGAATCAAACAAAAACAAAAATGAACACAGTTTCCAAGGCCTTGGGTCTCTTCTCAGTGCTTTCCAAAGAGCTGCTAGTTTACACTCCCCATCCCTTATGTTCTAACCATATGTTGGGGTTAGCACACTGTGGTGCTGGACAGCTCCATGAGGGCCTCCCCTCCAGTCTCAATCTGCACATTTTTCTTTAAGACTCCCCACAGGACCCCAGACTCCTTACTGGATCCTGGCATTTGAAAGAAGCTTCTCTAGCCCTTTGTGGAGTGCTTCACTCTGGCTAAACTCTTTGCTCCCTACAGCCCTCTAGTCAGGTGCCTACCTGCATACCAGTGGTTATCCAGTTTTATATGTATTTTAAGGAATCTCTGCTACACTGACCAAGGTGGCATTTCAGACTGTATCTATGTTTTGCACCAACACCGGTCAGCTTCTTGCATAGGGCATCCTACAAGATAATAGATCAGGATGCTGTCAGGACTATGCACAAAAGTACATTTAAAGACAGAATACTCAGTGGCTGTTCTTTCCTCACACCACCTTCACTAAATAGAGAGCATATTCCACTCCTGTCAGGTTTACCTAGCAAAGTAAATTACTAGGAAATGTTGACAGTGAATGGTTGTTCAATGTTATCTCTCTTTTTTATTTTTTTCTCTCTCCTTTGGGTGAATCAAGGCAGGCAGTAACTAAACTGTTCTGACCACTATGATGTAGAGGTAAAAGAATAATGTCCCACTACCTGTGAGCATAAAAGCCAAATCCATAAGCAGACTCCAGGACTGTGGGGGGGGGGGTAGATGAGGACTGACTAATATGCGGGTTCACCTCAGAAACCCTGCGCTGGCAGTTGCTCCTATTCAAAGCCTTTCTTTGCACTCTATCCTTCCCAACACCCCCACGTTACCAGCAAAGGAAAACACAGCAAGAAGCAAGGGAAGCTAGTTAGAGTCATGGGCTGGGTCAAGGCACTTCAAGTTCATAGAAGCTTTACACGAAAGGATTATTTTAGGGCTCATCTACCCACTCATATTACAGCAAAAAGAATTGAAGCTCTGAGGCATAAATGACCTGTTCAAGGTCACAGTGAAACATAATAGAGATTCCAAGATTCTAACTAGCATTAAGTTTCCAAGCTGCATTTTAGCATTCAAGCTCTCACATTTTCTTTTACAATCTGCAATGCATGCTAGCTAAAGTTCTTCCTGATCCAGAAAGTGTCCGCGGTTTTAGCCAAATCTATAGAGCTGACTTCATTCCCTGATAAAACAAAATATATCATTTCCACCACTTACAGCATCTCTAGGTAGAATGTCCTTGACAGCTCATAGGGTCCTAGAACTTTGAGCTGGCAGGGTCATTGAAATCACGTTTTGCTTTCAAACCCTTATATTCAGCTCACCAATGCAGTAACAGGTCATGTGGACAGAGGTTCCTTTTAGGCTGATACACAGAATGCCTTTCCTATTATTTTATTTGTTTGAGAGAGAAAGAGAGAGAGAGAGAGAGAGAGAGAGAGAGAGAGAGAGAGAGAGAGAGAGAGAGGAGAGAGAAACAGACAGACAATGGGCACACCAGGGCCTTTCAGCCACTGTGAACGAACTCCAGATGTGCCCGCCCCCTTGTGCACATGTTTGACATTGCACACTTGTGTCACTTTGCATCTGGCTACTTGAGACCTGAATATTCGAACATGTGTTCTTAGGTTTCACAGGCAACTGCCTTAACCACTAACCCATCTCTCCAGCCCTGTGGAATGCCTTTCTACCCAGTACTTTGCCCTGCATAAATACCACGTTTGATTTGTAATACCAGTTTGGCCATTACCAAGAATGGATGTGTCTGATAGGTAAGGAGTTTAGTACCTAGTTTGTCATTTACTTACAGTGTGGCTTGCTACTGATACCTCTAAGAAAGCTTTCTTGTCTGTCAAATGGGAATAACAGTAGTGTATGTGGCATATGTTTCATGTGAATTAGTAATACAAGTCAAGAGTGACACTCTCAGCATGTCATTAAAAATTCAATAAGTACTTGCTATTCCTTGATCATTGTTAAGGAAATTCACTTTGTCAATGTCATTGATTGATACTCAGATTCTAACTAAGAGGCACAAACACAGAAACTCGCAGCATCTTTCACATCGGAGGGGTCCTTCTATCTACATAAAACAGATTAGGCTTGATGGGGAGAGTTAGAGATACAGAAAGGAAGAGACCTAAAGAAAACTTGTTTTCAAGCAGGCACGCCTTTAATCCCAGCACTTAGGAGGTAGAGGGAGGGTGATAGATGTGAGTTCAAGGCGATCCTGAGACTACATAGTGAATTCCAGGTCAGCCCGGACTAGAGAGGAGCCTTACCTGGGGGAAAAAAATAATAAAGAAAAATAAAAGAAAGAAAACTTGTTTTCAGAACAGGGGTTACAAATATCAAAGCCACTAATAAAGGCGGAACAGAGAGAGGTAGGACCATGCAGAAAGATGGCCTTGTTGAACCTGGATGGTCGACAATGTATGCAAAACTACGTTGAGGTTCCCCATTTGGGTTTTTGAGGTTTTGCAGACGTTAATATCAGCATGTCTGAGCCCAGAACCCAAAGCATGACGGGAGGGCTTTGGTAGACACCATCACCCCCTAGTGGTAGCTCCACACTCCCCACTATTGGCAGGATGTGAGCCCCAACTTGATATACCACGTTTTGACACCCAGAAACCTCGATATTCCCTGAAAATTGTAGTAAAAGTCTGGCCTAACTCCGCAGAAGCAAATGCTAGGCAGGATGAGTAAAAGGTCTGAAGATGGAATGGGGCTGCCTTGGCACCTTGGGAAAGACTTGGCCTTAAATAACACACCCCACCCCCTCCGCGTGCTACCACCAACCCTTATTGCCAGCCAGCCTGGCCCTCCAAGAGCTCATTGTGCACTCCGTGTTTACACGCAAACAGTCGAAGACCAACACAAATAAAAAGCCCACGTCTCCCTACACAGCTCCTGCTGTACCCTGCCATCTGGTGAGTACCTCGCTAGCCAAATCCCTGTCGGGAGCTCTTGAGCTGCCAGTGCAGGACGCTGCAAGAAGGCGGAGGTGGGAACTCAGTTCGCTCCGTGGATCCTAAGAGCATGCCCTCAAGGAGGCCAGCACCTGGCCACTCCAGCTTCTGGCTTTGGGCTGTGGCAAGTGGGAAAGCAAAAGGCTCCAAATGGATGGTTGGAGGGACTCAAACTGATCCCGAGGAATTCAAGACTTCCAGTTCAAGGCTCTGCTTGCCTCGTGTGCCTAGACACCCCTCTCCTTGAAAGCCAAAGTTAAATGGCAAGCAAGGCTAGATCCAAGAATTTCAGGGCACCTCTGTAGCTGGCTGGACCAGGTCCTCACATCTTTGAGGAACTGGAATGCTCTATGGTTCTTACTGCCAAATAAACCAATACATACGTACCCATTCCTTTCCTCCCGTAACTGAAGTGCCTCTCCTGAGTGCTCATGATATCCCGGAGTGGACAGATATCCTGAGGAGTGGAGGGGGTAGGGTAAGGCTGGAAGTGGTAACTAAAGGAAGGGCTACTTTCCATGTCTTGGAAGGGACTTCCCAACACCATACTCAGGAAGGAGCTAGCAGTGAGCCAGAGGTTAGCTCAGTGCCCTAAGAACTCCACCTGGACCCCCACTCCTTTCCTTCCATGTGAGCATCCCACTGGTTCACACGGCGGGGGGGAGAGAAGCTTGCCTGCGCGCGCGCACACACACACACACGCCTGTGTGTGTGTGTGTGTGTGTGTGTGTTTACGACAGAAGTGCTGCCACAGGAGTACTGGAGTCCCCAAGGAACCTACATGGGCTCTCCACACAGGTTCCTCCGTCAGGAGGGCCCAGGAGCGCAAAACCCTGTGGCCAGTCCACCACTCGCTCACATCCCCAAAGGCAGCCAGAACGAAAGCCGAAGGGTGTGTGTCACAAAATACATTTTAAAACATAAGGAAATCAGGGCTCCTGGGAGAGTGATGTCAGGTCCATTACTCCGCAGGGCTTCTCCGGAGAGCAAGGAGTTAACCTCGGAGCCTTGGATCCTAAGGACACTAACCTCTAAGGCCAGTCACCCCCTGGAACCAGATCCAGACTCTCCCCCACCGCCCGACAGACAAAGTGGGGGCGGGGCGAAGGGCTCCGGAGCCTCCGACATCCTTGTAGTCGAGACGCCCACGACCAATGGGGCCCGCGCCCCGGAGAAGGAGGGGAGAGCGAGCGCGCGGCGAGCGCGGGAGAGCTGGGGGAACAACATTTTCGTAAACGCTCTCCGAGATAATTAAGCTATCAATTACCCGGGTGGGAAATCAGCCGCGCTTCCTACAGCTCCACGGAAGGGCCCGACTCCTGCGGGATTCGCGCCGGGAATCAGCAGGCGGCAAGAGCTGCTGGCGAACTTTCTGTTTAACTTTCCTGTTCGAGCCCCTACCCCCAGCCGTCCCCTCTCCTCTCCTTCTTCTTGCCTTTAACTCAGTACTGTCATGGTTACTTCAGTAAATGAGCAGCAAGGACCAACCTGCTCGCGGCTGGAAGGAGTGTGGAAGGTGATGAGGAGGAGGGATGGGGGAGACCTTGGGTTCCAAACCCCAGTCCTCGAACTCCATTCCAGACCCATGTCACACTAGGCCCAAAGTGAAGTTCAGATAGGGTCAGCGACTTAGCCAAGTCACCAGCCTCGTGTGGACACTGAGCTTTTGCGAACTGCGTCTCTATAACGTGGAACTCTGATCCTGAGAAAATCGGTCTGGAAGGGCCGAATTCATAACTCCGAGGGCAGAGCGAGGGGGCGGTAACCGTGGGCGGCCAGCGGCGGTGGGTGTCCGGAGGAGCCACGGGCGACTTGACGTTGAACTGGTTTCGGACAGTGGCCTGTCTTTCCCCCCACAAACCCCCTAGTCCGAGCACACTCAGCGATTTTGAGTCTCCGGCGTCAGGAATGGACAGCGCCGGGTTCAGCAAATGGACTGTGAGACAGAGGAGGAGGGACAGGTTCCCACTGCGGGGAGCATCGTCACGCCCCCCGGGGGCTCGCGCCGCGCGCTCTCCAGGACCTCTTGTCCCGCACTCCTTTCCAACCACCTGTGCGCCCTCGGGGCCCCTCAGCTACCCTTCGCCAAACCCGCTCGGGGCAGCAGCCTTGGGGAGGTGATCCCCAGGGCGCCCCCACCCGTCCGGCCTCACTTAGGGGGGTTCCTGGCTCTTTGGGACTGTGTGAGTGCTGGCGCCTAGCCTTACCCAGGGTGAAGAAGGGCAGCTCGGTGTTGTCCAGGTCATCTTGCACCGCGATGCGCCCGGGCAGTTCGTTACGCACAAAGAGCAGGAGGCGCGACTCGGCGGCAGTGCCGGCGGAGCCCGCGGAGCCCGGGGACGCGGCTGCAGCGGCGGCCGCGGCGGCGGCGGCTCCGGCCCCCGGGCCAGCCCCGGCTCCGGCCCCGGCCCCGGCGCGGGCTCCGCTCCAGGCGATGTCGCTTTCCCGCAGGGCGGGCAGCGTGGACACCGTGACGGTCTTGAGCCGGCACGGGCTGTCGGGCTCCCGCGAGGCGGCGGCGGCGCCGGCCAGCAGCGGCGGCGGCGGTAGCAGGAGCAGAAACAGCAGCAGCAGCAGCGGCGGCGGCGGCGGCGGCCCCGGGTGGAAGCCGAGCCTCGGCCGCCCCCGGAGCCCCGAGCCGGGGCCAGGGCTGCGTCGGGCGCCGGCGGCGGCCATGGCGGGAAGGGCTGCGGTGCTGTGGGCGGTGGCGGCGGTGGCGAAGGAAGAAGAGGCGGCAGCGGCCGAGACGGTGGACGCCGAAGCGAACCAGGACGCCGGAGCTAAGAGCCGACAGAGCCGCTAGCCAGCAGCCCCCGGCTCCGGGCTCCGCCTCCCGATCGGCCCTGGACCGCCCCCCCCCCCCCAGCGCGCCGCCTCCCCGGGCCCCGCCGCCCGCCCCCTTCTCCGGCTCCCCTGGCAGACCCCGGGCGTTTCGGAGGCTCCGCCCGGCCTCGTGCAAGTCCCAGTCGCTCCCTCCCCTTTCCCAGGATCCCCCAACGCCGCCCTCACCCGGTTCTCCAGCTCCAACACCCCTCTCCAAATTTCCAGCGCCTAATGTCCTTCTAACGACTTCACTCATCCCTCCTGGGTTAACCCTGCTCTCTAACTTCACCCTACCCTGGCTCAAGCCAAGGGCTGCACCTCGGGGCACACCTTAGCCCAGGCTTGATCAGACCCCGCGTTCCTGGACATAGAATGCACCCCAGGATGGTCCACTCAACTTTCTCCCTCTCTCACAGCCCAAGCTCAAGACCAAGTCTCATTTGCAGTGCCCTAGGCGGTTCTAGTCCCGTGGCCTCGGGACCCCCTCCCTGACCGCTGTCTGCATCTCACACCTGCAGGCTTCCAAGGCCTGGACTGCACCCCTTTTCTTTCCATCCAGTCCTTTCTGGCTGAACTAACCGCTAGTTGTCAGAGAAGCTTTGAACTCTATGCTCTAAAGCCCTCCGCACCAGCTGCCTTCAGCGGGCTGCTCTGGCCCCCTAGCTGCGGTCCTGCCAGGCAGTCCACTCATGCGCTTTTATTTTGGATGTCTGCTCCCAGCTTGGAGCAGCTCTCCTTGGCTGCTTCGGCTCTGTGTCAAATTCATGAAAGGGGTGCTAGGTAGAAACCTACTATCCCAAGTCTCCTGACTCCCCCAAGTTTTATATCCCACAGGAAGGGGCCACTTCCACCAACTCCACATCTGCACACTGGTCCTTCTAGATTCAACTTGAACCGGAGAGCTGGGTATTCAAACCTTTTGGCCTTGGGCTGATTCCGTCTGTGACCCACATACTTCAGAGAGTCCTCCACCCGCAGGGGCCCTTCACTTCTGAAAGGGTCTAACAGGCACAAACCCCTTTGCCTGCTTCCCTGTATTTCCTTCACCTTGCCTCTCTCTGCTCTCTTTCATCTGTTCACTCATTTCCCTCCTCCTCCGTGTTGACTTTAATCTTATAAATGCTTCCTCCCTATAATCGGTGAGCCATGTCCCTGCTCTGTCTAGCTTACCCGTCTGCACCTTTAGTAGTCTCTGTGTACTGTCTTCTTCTTCCCTCTCCTGCCTGATCACCCCTGTCCTTTCACGTGCACCTTCCATCACCTATCACTCCTTTTTTTTTTTTTTCTTTTTACTTTACTAAGACTTGGGATAAAGGTAGAAAATTGAAAATAAAGGGAGAAAAAAGTCTGTTTGTGACCATGGACTTAATAATTTTTTTTTTGTTATGCATTCCCTACATGCCAGCCAGGTATATATGTAAGCTTTCAACATGCCCATAATCCAGTAAATTGGGTGTTACAATGCCCACTTTCTATACAAGAAAAATGAGATCAAGAGGTCAAAGAAATGAAAGGACTTTCCAAGGTCATACAGGTAAGAAACTGGATTAAAACTCTTAAGTGTCACAGGCTTGACTGTTGCCATCAAATCACACTGGCCTGGGAGACTTTGGAAAAGCCCACCCACCCAAGATGCTAAAAAACGGCTAATTTTCATGAGTACGGTTGGGTGTGTTTCTGCTCTGAGGTTTGCACTGCATTTACTAATCTGTGCAGCCAAGAGGTGGAGGGTGGAATCTAGCATTCCAAGCTCTGGGATTCTAAGGCCTCTCCCACCTCTCTGATGCAAATTCCAGATGATTTACTCTTCCAAATATGTGACCCTGCCTCCCTCAGACCCTCTTTGTACCCTAACAGTCTGCCACTATCCTCTGCTATGGGGCTTTCTGATTCTCTATGCCCCTTTGTTCAAATATGCTGACATAGTCCGTTTATAGACGTGCACACTAAGAAAAAAAAAAAAAAAAAAGGCTCCCTTATGTAAGGCAGAGTCTGTGCAAGTCCTTCATGGACCTCTCATACAAAGGCCTGTCAAATGAGACCAACACTTCTGTTCATTCATTTACTAATAAATATCCCACAAAGCAGTTTATGGGGATGCAGGGATGGATGAACACAGCCACTGCCCTAGGTGCTTATAATAATAGGGGAGTGGTCTAGGGATTGTATATGCACAGAAATATCTCAGGTACCTGGCAGGCAGACAGACAGGTGTGTCTGTGAAATGTGTTGTCACTTCTGCTTGGAGGAATCTAAGAAAGCTTCCCAAAGGTGGTGGCAGTGGGGTGAAGCCCAAGAAGGCTAGTCACAAGGATGTGGTACTATTGCTGGATAAAGTTGACATTTGCTCCTTTTGCAACTCCTCAGCATCTGAATGAATCTTTTTTTCCTACATTATCCTTTTGGACCCAGCCAGGAAGGAGACTGAAATTTCTAGATATTTATCAGATAGCCTTCAATTATGGCTTGGGCATATAATACAGACTTTACCAATCAGACTGGCCACTCCAGGTGCTGAAAAGGAAGGTAGAATCAGGCAAAATCCAGTAAGGGCCAAAGTGGCAACATTTGGAGCAATTACATCCAGTTTTCCTCGCTAATGGAAACAGTTTAACTGCTTGGAGCCCATGTTATTGGTATAAGACAGTGAAAATAATGGGTGAACGGCTCTGCCAACGTGTGGTTGTTGATGCCAGGATAGCTTCACCAAGTCAGTTCTGTGCTGTGATTTTGTCCTCTTGACTTTAAGCCAAGATCCTGTGCTCATCTGGTAATTTCGTGAGATCTAATCTCACTTCACTGAATACTGAATTCCCTACTTTAAGGATTCAGAATTGGTTTGTTGCTTGCAACTAAGACAGCTGTCAGAGAACACAGAAATGTGGGGACAAAAGGAGATGGGAATAAGATGATGAGAAAAGGAGGTGAAACAGTGAGTGGGAGAGGGAGATGCAGAGGGAGATAACAAGGGCAAGATAGATAAAGCAGGTAGCTGTCATGGGGCAGTCAGTGTCAGATATGGGAAGGCCACAGGATGCATACTCTATGACTCCAGAACCTTCTGTAGTTATATCAGTGAACAGTGATTAAAACTTGTAGTGAAGTTTTAGAAATGACTAAGCAAAGCAGGTGCTCAATACTTTCCAACCACTATGATAAATAATTCCAGTAATATCTGAAACAAGACTCATCCTCCATTTCACACACAGATGGTAAGTTCTGATGCTCAAGGAAACTTTTACTCCATCATGCAGTTACCAAGGTGCAGTAAACAGGAATTCTTGTTCCATTCGCCCAGGTTATCCCTGCCCAATCTTGTAACAGACTTGTCTGATACTCCCAGTATGCTACAGATGTCTTCATGTTCATTTTTCTGTCCTTATGGTTCATGGCCAGCACCTTTCCCCTGTCAGCCTCTCTTTTACTTTATTTTATCATCTCTTCATCAAATTATATTTCATTATTAAATTAATAAGTTATAACTCATTATTGATTTAATTTATGCTAATCTAAGAGCCCTTGTATTTCCATCTCTGACTTCACTCCTGAAATTCCTTTTTGTTCTTACTATTTCTCTATCTTCCTAGAAAGGGCTTTCTCTAGTTTCTTCTCTCATATTTCACACTTGCTTATCTAGTTGATTTGTAAGGATTTTTTTTTTCCTGTTCTCTTTCCCCCTCCCTCATTTCCAATCAGTTTTTGTAAAACCTCATCTGTTAATGCTATATGATATAGGCAACCTGGTAAGGTAGGAATAGCCGGTGGGCTGAGAGACAGACAGACAAACTATAGCTTGCATACCAGCCTTTCTATTTACCTACTGGTTGCGTCACTTAATGGTACCAAGTAGAACTTTGATTTTCTCATTTGTGAGATGGGGAAAGCAGTCCCAGCTTCTCAGGGTCATTATGGGAATTAAATGAGACTGTGCATATGAAAATGTCTCACACCTATGAGGCTCTCGTTAATGTTATAAGTAAATCCATCTTATGGCATTGCACCTGCTGTTTTCTCCTTTAAGATCCTGCTACAGGATCGTCACCATGACCATTTGTGTCCAGCCACACTGATTTCTGTTTTCCAAGGACGTTATGTTCATCTGGCCCCAGCATCTTCCCACTGCACTATCTGCCTGCAGAGATCTTCCTCGGACTTCACTGGCTCTCATTCTCTGGACAGCCAACTATTTTTCCTAAGGTCAGCCCATCTCAGGTATCCCTTCTCTGTCTTCCCCATTATGTCCTTTTATATCTCCATATAGACTTTTCTATTCAAGCCCATTCTATATTTTAAGAGTTGTCTATTTACTAACCTATTTTCTGGATATATTGTTTCTCCACTAGCTTGACAGCTGATTGCTACCTTGTGTGCATGGAAGCTAGCAGAGTAACAACACAGGATAGAGACACAAAATAAATATTTTCCAATGAATGGTCATGGATTGATTGAATTTTAACCCAGAGACAGCCCTTGTTTTAGCCACTCCACTTTTCCAGAGAAAATAAAATATATCATCCTTTTTGATTCTATTAGAAAAACATACCTCTACATTTTACTTCCTGCTTTCTTCTTCTCCATCCTTCCTTCTCAGCTTCCCATGATTTAGGTAGTATTTTTAGCCACTTTTCTTCCTCATGCCTCAAGATGATCAGTAGGCCACGCATAAACTCCAGTTCAGAATAAGAGAGTGCTGTCTTAGGTTCCATCTCTAGTCTATCTGAGTTCATTCTTTCAACAGTTGTCTTCAAGCCCAGGGATAACCAATGTTTGTTTTCTCTGGTTTCAATCATCGCCTTCTTTGTGACTCACCTCCTCCTTTTAATACTGCTTCACTCTTCCCAGCTTGCTGCCTCCGTTCATCATGGAGCACAGTCTGCTTCCTGTCTTTCACCGCAGCCACCCCTTTCCACACATGCATGCAACACACACCCTCTTGTAGCCTCTGCTCCACCAAACCCTGGGCATCTTGACCTGTGCTAAGCTCAGCTCCATCAGTTGCTTTAGGATCAATGATAAGATTATGGTCAATCTTGAAGCTTTTCCTCTTGCTGTTGCTGGATCCAAAATAGATCATTCTAAATATATCCATTTCTGCTACCTGTTTCTTTGACATTAAAGCCTCTCCTGGTGCTATAAGTTCAGATTCTTCTCTCTGCCACTTAGTTGCTGGCTGAATTCTTTGTTGAACTCATGAAACCATCATGGCTGTATGCACACTATATACATAACAATTATAAATAAATACATTAATTGAAACTGCTTAGCCTTAATTCTCTTACTGATAGGAAAAGGTTGTTGTGTGTGGAGGCACCTAACATTGTCTGGAACATAGTCAAGCACCTGTAATAGTAACTGGAGCTTGTTTCCACCTCCATATAACTATTTATTTGGTCCTTCTGTGACCTCTGCTTCATTACCTTCCTTTCTCCATTTCTCACTTTCGTTTTCAGAAAAATACCTGCTAGGTCTCATTTACAGCAAACTTATACTATTGTCTTGAACTTCTCTGTCGTGAAAAATGAAAGAATATTTTAATCACTGTTGTCGTTCTTCTAGGTGTCGTTCGGCACCTGTTTGACTGATTTCTGCTTCAGTTCAGTACTTCTCTGACTGCTTCCCTTAACAATTCTCAAATTTATTATCTTTTTTTTTTCTTCCAGCTCAGGCCTCTCACTACCTCCCAATCTCCCTGTCCCCAGTCCTCTAAATCAAACCCTTCTTGTTCAGTGATTTATGGCACTTCTTTCATATCCTTCTTAACAGTCAAACTCCTCATGGTGCTTGAGAGTATCTGTCCTTCATCCTTTTGCATTTTCTGCTGGAGTCCACTCATCTTTAATTCATTGCCATTATTCATTTGCTTGTATCCAAATCTCTGCACTTCTTTGCTTCCTTAATCATTTAACCTATTTGTGTTACCTTCCTCCTTTGTTACGCTGTGCATCTTTCATCATTAACATGCATTAGTGGGTGATGTTGCTTTGCTCCTCTTACAAATCTTAATCCTGGTGCATTTTCAGAGTCATTTTGCTGGGTCCCACTGACTCCTCCTTTCTGGAATCATGTCTGTCTGTGATGCTATTTTAGTTTGAAAAAAAAATAAGGCTTGCAGTATCTCTCTTGGATTAATTCAGGCTGAACTGCTAACCTGGTGCATTGGAATGTAGATTGCAAATGAAAAGTATAAGCTTTATTCTCCGCTGTAGAATGCTGGGCCATTTTCCTTTCTGTAGCACTTTTTTATTATTGTGTTTTGTACTGTGGAAGAAGATGTCAGCATAAAGTCATGGTTTCCATAATGCTTACTGGATGCCTACTATGTGTTGAGCATGCATCACATTTTCTTTTCTTATTTAATCTTTGCAAAAAGTTTGTGAATTTGAAATCTTAAAACCCTGCTTTGCAAGTGGGGAAATTGGGAACACATGGGAAATGCAGAGCTTGAAATATTCTGGGCAATATACATGAAATAAAGACCTTCCTACCTATTAGGTAAAGACCATTGAGTCCAAATTTAGGAGTTTCCTCCTTTTATAACATGATGATATAACTTTGCAAGAGTGTTATCTAATATTTGTCCTCTCCACTAAATTATAGTTTCCATAATGCTTGAGTCCTATCATTCTTGTTCCCTGCTGCCCAAGATGTCTGAGGCTATCGATGATGATTGTTGAGAAGTTAAATGAATACATACTTGTTTTTCTTTTTGTTTTCAGTTTTTCGAGGTAGGGTCTCACTTTAGCCCAGGCTGACCTGGAATTCACTATGTAGTCTCAGGGTGGCCTCAAACTCATGGCGATCCTCCTACCTCTGCCTCCCAAGTGCTGGGATTAAAGGCGTGCGCCACCACACCCAGCCTATACTTACTTGTTGAAAACACAACACCTTGCATAAAATCATTGGTCTTGAATTTCATCTCTACCATTTAATAAATGTATGGTCTTGAACATAGTAGGGAGAGAGATTGTCTATCAGGTTATACCTTTAAATTCTATTGATAAGTACTGTCGTATACCTATTGTTTTCAATTTTATGGCACATAAGTTTTCAATACTAAGAGACAAACCAGTTTAAAATCTAGCCCTATCTCTTTTCAGCTTTGATACCTAAAAAAGCAGCCTCTCAAAATATTGCTCCTTCTTCTATTTTAGCTGGTGATCTGATGAGAAGTCCCAAAAACATCTACTTTTAAGAACTCTTTATGGTCTACTACACAAAGGGCTCATTGCCCTGACTTCCAAGTGTAAACTCTCTGGAGACTGACTCTCTCCCAGTTTCCAGCCATGTCACTTCATGTTACGTGTCAACCACATATGGTGTCTTCAGTAGGAGGGTCTTACCACTAACCTTTGGTGGGTCATCAAGTACTCTGACAGAAATCTGTCATTCTTTTAGGAAACCTTGTAAGTCTCTCTGATCAAAAGCTCATTGTGGATGATAGCCACATGGTGGTACTGGGAGTTACAGGTCAGTGTCCACTAACAGAAGGAAGAAAAAGATAACTCATATAAAAGAGTTAGAGTTAGATAGATAGATAGAGAGAGAGAGAGAGAGAGAGAGAGAGGCTATAGAAGATTAAGGTCAGTCTTCATCACACCCTCTCCAGTGCCTTGTGACTCAGGTATTCCCTCTAAGGGCCTGTTGAAGGTTCAACCATTTGGTCTGCCTTTTAGGTTTTAGAATTTTATGGTACCATTGCCCTTTGGGTCTAGATTTCTGTCCCCCACACCATCACTTGCCCTCCACTCCCTCCCCACTAACCCTATTGTCTAGTTCTCCAGATGCTTGCTGGTTATGTCACCATCTTGGATACATTCAGGTTAGGTGCTGTAGATAAGTGACACTATGTGATGATTATCTTTCTGTGATTGGGTAAGTTCACTGAGAATGATCTGCTCCAAATTCAATCATTTTTCTTCAAATTTCACTGTGTCATTTTTTCTTAGTACTGTGTAGAATTCCACTGTATAGATATACCACTTCTTAGTTATCCATTCTTCTAATGATGGACATCTGGGTTGATTCCAGCTCTTAGCTATTAAGATTTGAGCCGCTATAAACATGGTCAAGCAAATCTCTCTGGACTGAGGCTTGAAAGTTTTAGGGTACATGCCCAGTAAGGGAATAACTGGCTCTGTTGGTATCTCTATAGTCAGCTTTTTCAGGAGTCTCCATATTGCTTTCCAAAGTGGTTGTACCATCTTACATTCCCACCAACAGTGGATGAGTGTTCCTACTTCTCCACATCCTTGCCAGCATTTATTTTCATTTGAGTTTTTGATGTTTGCTATCCTTATTGGGGTAAGGTGGAATCTCATAGTTGTTTTAATTTGCATTTCCCTGATGATTAGGGATGATGAACATTTTCTTAAGTGTGTGTTTGCCATTTGTATTTCTTCCTCTGTGAACTGCCTGTCCAGCTCTTTGCCCCATTTTGTGAGCGGGTTGTATGACATTTTATTGTTTAGGTTTTTGAGTTCTTTGTAGATTCTAGAGATTAGGCCTCTGTCAGTTGGATATTCAGCAAATATTTTCTCCCATTCTGTGGGTAATCTGTCAGCTTTGCTTATTGTATGCTTGTCTGTGAAGAAACTCTTCAACTTCATGTGATCTCATTGGTTGAGTGACTATTTAAGATCCTGTGCTACTGGGGGTTTGTTCAGGAAGTCTTTTTTCATTCCTATATCATGGAAAGTTTCTCCTGTATTTTCTTCCAGTAGTAGCCGAATTTCTGTTCTTATATCCTTTCACTGTTTCTTCTACCATCTTAAGAAACTTTAATTCATGTGAACCCAACTCCTAGGACCATGCCTGGTTATGCCCAGGGAGGCAAAGGCCATTCCTCACTGCTGACCCACTTAGAAAGCTATATTTGATGGCTATTGTGTTGTGATGTGCAGACTTAGCAAGGCTAGGGCTCTGAGTATTCCCTGTGTCCCTCGAAGGTACGGCCTCTCTCTATCCCTTCTAAGAGCCTTTAAAATCTATGAGAAATCATTGGAATCCCCTCTTCCCACATCTGGGGCACATTTTAGTTTTTAATTTAGGCTGTTGTTGACAGAGGGAAAATGACAAATAGTTAAACTTAAAAAGAGTCTTCTTTTCTCCTTTCCACTCTCCCCTGTTCCTCTCCTCCATGGGATATTGTAGTAATCACTATTTTCTAAGTATGGTGGGCAGTGATGGGAGGTACTTGGTAAGACTATCTGCTTGGAATGAGCTGAAATGTTCCCTGTACCCATGAAGCTTATGGTCTAACCAAAATCTAGTTAATATAAAAAAACCAAAATGAATATATGTTGGGGGGCTGAGGCTGGAGAATTGCTGTAAATTCCAAACCCAGTCTGGTGTACCATCTGAGAACTTGCCTCAAAACAAAAGTAAGTATGTAAGTAAGAAAGAAAGAGAAAGAGAGAGAGAGAGAGAGAGAGAGAGAGAGAGAGAGAGAGAGAACAACAAGTATTACCACAACACAAACAGCATACAACTGGAAATTTTCAAATGTGCTATACTAAATTGGAATGTGGTTGGATGAAATAGCATAATTACAGAGGCAATGATTTCTATCTGGAGGTCAGATCATCAAGGATTTAAGTGACATTTCTTTAGACTGAGTATGACTTGTGTTAGCCAAAAGAGTCAGATGAGGTTTCAGAAGCCACCAAAGACAGAATTCCCTGACAGAGAATACAGAATTTCCTATAGCCAGGCAGTTACCATCACTGTGGCTGGAGAATTGAGAAGGAAGACAAGAGGAGAATGAATTACACTCGGAAATTAGTATGACTTCAATTACTCAGGACTACATAGGCCATGGTAAAGAGCATGAATTTAATTCTATTTTAAGTGAAAAGCCACAGGCAATTTGAAGTGAGAGAGGATGGCATAGTCAGTGGTACCTTTCTAAAGTTCTACTTGTGTTCTTCATAGAGAACAGATCTGCACGGTTTAAGAGAAGGTGGAGGACCCTGCCTCAGTGGCCAGGTGTAACCTTCAGAGGGATGCAGCCTTGCCAAGCGCACTCAGGGAGAGTGAGGAGTGCATTATCTCCTCTGAAAGTTGTTTCTACTCTGTGGATCTGACCAATGGGATGTACTGATTTATATCTTCATTGTTGAAAGCACTGCTTATTGATTCAAATTTTGCATTCTGAGGAAGCCACATGGAACAAGTTTTGTGATGATTCTCCAAGTATCTATGGGCGTTTATCCTTGCCTCCTCCCCAAAGAATGACTTTCCCTGTCAGCTGATGCACTATTCTCTGCTTCAGTGTTGAAATAAGGCTAAAAAAACGAACAAACTAACAAACAGATAAACAAAAACTACAAACAATGATAATGAACACTTATTTTTGTTTGTACAGCTTCTTTGTACCCTAGAGCCAAAAAGAGATGGGCAGGGGAGAGTATATAAGTTTTGATAGTAGACATGCATGCTGTGTGACCATAGAAAGACCATTTGATGTCTCTGGATTTTGGTTTCTTGAGTATAGAATAAGCAGGACATCTCCTTTATGGAATCAGATGAGGAAAACATGATCTTATAGCTTGAAGTATGGTGTCTATCTCATATCAATAATCAGTGAGTACATAATCAATTAATATTTGCTATTACCAACATGTATCAGCTTTTTGGACAAAACCAACACCATAAAATAAAAGTCGCTGCCATTTTAGTATGGGGTGGCGTGGTGGGTTGACATAAATTGTTAACTCTGCCATGATGTCATCATGGACAGTGTTTTATCGGTGATGTGGTGCTTTATTCGTATAGGGGATATAACCATGCTCAGCTCCAGAGCTATTGTTAAATTCCAAAAATAATAGGATAAATTGACTACCACCAAGACCTGTGGATTTAGAGTTAATTTCCCTTCTTCCTGTTATGATTAAACATTGTTTCTTTGAGACATTTCCCTGATTCCTCAGGCTGGGGTAAGCATTTGTGATGGTTTGAATGTAAGATGACTCCACCCATAATACAGGCTTATGTGCTTGAATATTTAATGCACAGCTGGGAGCTCTGTTTGGAATGTTCTGGAGCCCTTAGGAGACAAAGTGTTGCTAAAGGAAGTGTGTCACTTAGGGTGGGACTTGAGGTGTGTTATCTGGCTCCATGTCTTTTCTATCTGTGTCTCAGCTTGTCTGTCTCTGTCCCTCTTTGTTTCTCTCTGTGCCTCTGTTTCTTTCTTTCTATTTCCATCCTCCCTCTCTCCTTCCCTCCTTTCCTCTGCTTTCTTGTCATGCTGGCTTCCTTCCCTGTCCTGCTATTCCTTCTCAGCAATGATGAAACCTCCCCTCAAAACTGAGAGCTGATTTAAACCTTTTCCTTCTTTAAGCTGCCTCTTATTGGGTGTTTTGTCCAAACAACAAGAAAATTGTTGCAGCACCCCCCCATGCCTTTGCTTTTTGCACTTAGCACTTTCCTGGAGCAGGACATAATATCTCCTTTGTTTCCACCTTCAGAATAGAGCTCCAGGATGTGGCAGGTTTTCTGCTAATAATACCATATTTGATCTTCCTGTGAGCCCCACACAAGCAGTATACACCTATCACACATTGTAAAAATTAAGGAATAAGGCAAGGGCAGAGTTTTTGCGTGTCTCATCTTGCAGGGCCAAAACAGAGGTGGTGCTGAG